>PVKS010006992.1:0-26256 GCA_004027875.1 Aplodontia rufa | reverse complement strand
CTATTTTTATGGCTGGAATGTGGTTAGGAGAAAGAAATTCCTGATAGGGCGTGGGAGAGGCTGATTGGGAAATAATTCTGTCTTTTTTGATCTCTTGATGTTTGGAGAAATTGTGCTGAGAGTTCCAGTTTTCAGAATCAAAGGCAGCAAGCTATTTTTTTTTAAGTGAAGGCTACACAAGAGTCATCTCTCATCGTGTTGGAAAGGTCAGGGTCATCAGGGAGGGCTGGTCCTTCAGAGAGGCTCTGACCCACTCTTGGCCATCAAAGGGGGAGAGAAGGAATAGAAGTCTCCTGATCTCTCAGAGTCTCTGCTTGGGGCCTCCTGGTCAAGGTCATTGCTGCCCGCATACTCTCCTGACCCGTGTGCCTCTCAAATGCTCATTCCCATAAGCCTTGTGGTCTGCATTTCTCACGATGCTCATAACATTAGAATCTTATAGGTGAAAAGAACTTTACAGGTCAGGTCAGTTAAGGCTCTGGACATGTTGTATCCTTGCACTGTTTATAAAAGAAGCCTTTAACGTGGGTCTAGGGCTGATAGGACTTGGGCATGAGAAAAGGGAGGAAGCTGTGATCAGAGGTTGGCATAAGGGAGGAGTTGAGAGTGGCTGTGGATCATAATTGATCATGTCCTCGGCACCTTGCAAGTGAGGAATCAGGACAGCGCAGGGGCAATGGGAGAGAGTGTTCAGACAGGGAAGAGGACAGAGAACTAAGCTTTGTTGAACCTGCCCAGCTCAGCAAGGTGTCTTCCAAGTTGAACTTAGAGTCTAGAATCGCTTTTCATCCACACAGACAGACATCTAACATATCATCAATTAGTTTTCAAATGGTTGTATTGTCTCTAAAATAAATTCTCGTTGAAAGTTGGAGAACTCCAACTGCCACCTCCCCTCCTTCACCTGAGTGTCTCACAGCCATCGACTGACCTTTGGAGCTGACGCAGGCTTTCCCTGCACTAATTAGATACTGGCTCACAGAACAGAGTTGCTCAACATTTATGGAGTGGAGGAAAGTGAAGGTCTTGCATTGCTTTCAGCTAATTCTTGCATGTTGAAGTGCTGTGCTTTTTAGGTTTCTCATAGGAGAGCAAAATGAACTGGGAAACTTTATTTTTTGGTACCAGGAATTGAACCCAAGAGTGCTTAAACGAGCCACACCCTCATCCCCTTTTATTTTTTATTTGAAGACAGGGTCTTGTTAAGTTACTGAGGCTGGCTTCGAACTTGTGATCCTCCTGCCTCTGCCTCCTGAGTGAGTTGCTGGGATTACAGGTGTGTACCACTACACAGAGCAAAATTTTATCAGTTTTATAGGTGTCATTTAAGGGTTGGGGGACTAGAAACCACTGTTGGCTTGAATGACAATTCATGCTGCTACTTCCAGCTTGCAATCTGGTGGCCAGGGAAGAATATGTCTTTGGGGCAGGAATCTTGAGCATAAGTACAACATGTTAACAAGGCCAGAACATCTTGAGTACTAGTCCCTTCCCCCTTCCTCTAGAAAGGGCTAATGACTTCATCAGCCAGGGCTTTCCCTTACATCTTCTCTGTCTTGGCAGATGACAAAGTCACAAAGTTCTGCTAACACCTCCCGCTCTAATCAGGGTTCAATTTAGTGTACCCATCTTGAGCTGCTGACTGGCACCTCCCTGGCTAGGGATCAGCCATGCTGCTGAGACAGTCTCCAGACACAGGGACAGTGGGCCCTTTAAGGGTGGGGACCAAGCTTTTGGTAGAGCTAGTACTTGGCGCCACCACAGGAAAAGTCCCTGATGGACCATTTCATGGTGGATGTGCTTAGAGGGTTCTCTAGACTACAGGGCAGCCCTCTGGGCACAAAATTCCTTCTTGACTATGTTGGCAATGCCTGTTAAATAGCATTTCCCCTTCTTTTCCCTGCAAGACAGTTACAGAAAAAAACAAACAAACAAAAAAACCAAAAAAACTAAGGGGAATGCTTGGAAGATAGAGAGACAACTAAGTAGGGTTGAAATGAGGATCAGGAACGTTTTGTGGATGAAGCTGATCTGAGTCCAGAATCAAAGAGGTGCATTTATTCACCCAAAAAGGCTATAGTCTGCTCAATATATTTCAAGTGCTGCTACATAACAGGAGTACAATGGTGATCAAAAGCAAACACAAGCATTTACAAGCTGGAGAGGCAGAGGAACGTCCATCCAATTTACATAAACAGATGCAACTTGACATGGGAATTAATCTACAGGTCCAATAGAGAATGGTGAAATAAATTATGATGGGTTATTTCATGTTAATATTGTGTAACCATTTAAACTGTTCCAAATAATAGTAAAGTGATTATAATAACTGTGGGCGTTTGAAAGTGGTGGTGCACACTTGTAATCCCAACAACTCAGGAGGCTGAAGTAGGAGGATCACAAGTTCAAGGAAAGCCTCAGCAACTAGGTGAGACCTTGTCTCAAAATAAATAAAAAGGGCTGGGTGTAGTGGCACACACCCGTCATCCCAGTAGCTCGGAAGGCTGAGGCAGGAGGATCACAAGTTCAAGGACAGCCTCAGCAACCTGGCAAGGCCCTAAGCTACTTAGTGAGACCCTATCTCAAAAAAATAAAAATAGAAAGGACTAGGGATGTGGCTCAGTGGTTAAGTACCTCTGGGTTCAATCCCTGGTACCAAAAAACAAATTAATTAAATAAAAAGGATTGAGGAAGTGGCTCAGTGGTAGAGCACTGTTGGGTTCAGCTCCCAGTATGACAATCAATCAATCAATCGCATTGAAAAGCATTCAATCCCCAATCCCCTCCTCCAAAAAAAAAAAAAAAAGAAAGAAAGAAAGAAAGAAAAGAGTAGCATTGTGAACACACATGTTGTCTGCTTGGTAATTTGCTTCCAAGCTTATTTTTAATACTTTTTGGTGAATGTTGAATCTATTCCACTTTTTCCTTCCCTTCCCTCCTTTTTAGGGACAGTCACAGGGAAGAGACTATGGCTTTTCAACAAAGTCTTTATTTCTCTTCCACTTTCTGTGAAAGGTATAGATTATCCCACCTCTCAGCCATCATCTCTTCCCACCCTCAGTTCTTGTTCTGCTTCTTGTAGCATTTTGAGCATGTTGATGGAGGAGGAGTTGAACTGCTTTATGAATTTCCATTTACTAAGATATTCCCGGTGCCCATTCAGGGACACCAGACACAGGCATGGGACAAACTGTGCATTAATAGTGTTCAAGAAAATGTAGTGATTGTTATAACAATTTGATGGAATAAATGATGAAATGAAAACTTTAGGGAGGCCAGCAGAGCAGAGAAAGGGAACCAGGAGAGGGAGAAGGGGAGAGAGAGGGAGGGATTGGGGAAGGAAATTGGCCAAAGTGTGTCATATGCATATATGAATATGTCACAATGAATCTCACTGTCATGTGTAATTATGATGTACCAACAAAAGTTAATTATGAAGATTTACGGGGGGGATAGAATGAACGATGGATTTGAATACATATTTGGCCTGTGTCCTTAGGGTGGCAGCCCCTGAGACAGCACCTTCAAGAAGTGCACACTTGGCAACCAAGGGAGGGTCAGACCAGTTCCCCACTGAGAACAGATCTCAAACTTCTCTGCTGTGCCCCTGCTTTGGTAGGTTGTTGTGCTGAGAAACCTGCCATCCTGCTGCAGGAAGCAGTCTTTTGGCCAGCTCTGGCCAGCATCCATTTCCTGGTTCTTCCTACATACTTCAAAGTTTCAGATTTCAAGAAATTAGACCATTTATCAAAAATGATTCTATTTGCAATGTTCCTTTTGAATTTGGGTTGGTCTTTTTAGGTTGGAAAAGAACATAGGTTGCTTGGCTACTCCATAGTTACATAATATGGCAGTTCCTTTTTGGGTAGCTTACCCCCTTGTACACTTTCTAATCTGTTTTCTTTTCCCAGGTCAAGTAAGAAGTTGCTGATGGACTTGTGTACTAGAGCATTGTGAGCAAACCTATTTCCATCTTGAATGGCACAGCTAAGGCAACTGAGAGCGATGCACTTCTAGTTTGCTCTCTGGTGCTAAGTTCCCCTGGCAGCCATGCTGAGGATGCCCACT
The DNA here is from genome assembly GCA_004027875.1 of Aplodontia rufa. Taxonomy (NCBI): domain Eukaryota; kingdom Metazoa; phylum Chordata; class Mammalia; order Rodentia; family Aplodontiidae; genus Aplodontia; species Aplodontia rufa. The sequence continues at coordinate 22,188 of PVKS010006992.1, read as the reverse complement.
TTCTGCCACCCCACTGCAAGCAGGGATGGTCCCGCCAGTTTTGCCTATTTGCCTACCTGTGCCTCCAGCTGTGAGTACTCTCCAGGCTGCAGGAGCACAAGAAATAAGGCAGTTGCTGAAAAACAGGAGCCACAAGCATTTCTGAAAGTTTATCACAGGACACTATAGTGTTCCAACAGCCCAGGCAATAGGTTCCTGAAAAATACAAGTGTCATGTAGAACATTTTACAGATTAAAACATATTATGAACTAAGTGAATGTGAAAGGTTTGTGAAAGGTAGCAAAAAAGAGCACTTAGAGGAAAGTCATAGCATGGTATTCACATATCAGAAAGGAAGCAAGATCTAAAACCAATAATCTAAGATGCCACTTTAGGAAATTAGAAATAGTAAAGCAAGTTAAATCTAAAATAGGCAGAAAAAAATAAGCAGAAGTGAAAAAACCAAAACAAGGAATTCAGTAGATAAAATCAGTAAAATGAAAAGCTGATTCTTCAAAAGGATTAATAAAATTGATCAACCTCGAGCCAGGATGAACAGGAAAAGAGAAGATTCAGCATTACGAAGGGAAATGAAATAGGAGCCACCACCGTGCACCTCAAGGGGCCTAAACGATAAGAAACGCATCCAATGGAAAACCGCCTCGGTGCCCACGCATGTGATAACAGAGATGAAGCGGACCAATTCCTGGGACGTCACAACCTGCCAAATCTCACATAAGGACCAGAGACTCTGAACAGAGCCCTGTATCTACTAAAGGAACCGAATCAATCATCAGTAATAATCTCAGACAGCAAGTACCAGGCCCAGATGGTTCACAGGGAAATTCTAGAAATTATGGCAATTCTCTACAATCTCTCCCAGAAAAATAGAAGCAGAGTGAATACTTCCTAAGTCATTTTATGAGGCTGGGTTTACCCTAAAATTAAACCAGACAAACAGCTTACAAGAAAAGAAAATTGAGAGAGTAGCTCAGTGGAAGAGCACATACTTGGCATATGCAAAGCCTGGGACTCGAACCACAGCATGAGAAAGAAAACCAGGGATCCATCCTCTCATGAACAAAGATGCAGAAACATCTAACAAAACACTAGTCAATCAAATCTAAAATGTTTTTAAAATTATATACCATGACCCATTGAGATTTATTCCAGACAAGCAAGACTGGTTTGACATTTGAAAATCAATCATTATAACCATTCTGTCATCAGGCTGAAGAAAATCATATGATCCTATCAGTAGAAGCAAAAAAAAAAAAAAAAGACAAAAATCCATTCATGATAAAAACAAACAAAAACTCACTCAATAGAAATTCACTCAATTTGATAATGAATATCTACAGCTAACTTTTGTTTAATATTGATGCTTTATGTTAAGATCAGGGAGCAAGATAAGCATGTCCCCTCTCATTGCTCCTGCACAACATTTGATTAGAAATCCTAGCTAATGCAATAAGACAAGAAAGAGAAAAGAAGAAAGAAAGAGGCAGGAAGGCAGGTACAGACAGACAGGGGAATAGGAAGAAAAAAATAAAAGTGCATTTGTTCATGGAAGACATGATTGGCATCCCAAAGGGTAACAAAAAGCTCTCCTGAAATATCCAATTACAATGAGAAACTATACCAAATTTGCAGGCTATTGGAAGGCCAATTGCTTTCCAACACACCAGTTATGAACAATTGGAATTTGAAGTGTCACATTCACACACACACAAAAAAGAAATACTTAGGTACAATCTAACAAAATAAGATATGTATATGAAGAAAACTGATAACTCCTGAGAAAAACAAAAGACCTAAATAAATGGCCATAAAATCCACCTGTGTGAATAGAAAATTCAGTACTGCAAAACCGTCAGCACCTCCCAACTTGATCTATGTACTCAATGCAATTTCAGTCAAAAAAACAGCAAATTTCTGGACGTCAGCAAACTTGATTCTGGAGTTTATGAGGAAAGGGAAAGACCCAAAATAGTCCAAAAATATTGAAGAAAATAAGAGTAATTATTCTGCCTAACTTTGGGAATTCCTATGAAACGATAATCAAGATAATGGGACACTGGTAAAAGGACACAAATAGATCAGAAGAACAAAAAGGACCCACATGTCTGAATATACAAGACCCACCGGCATGAACATACATGAACATACATGAACCCACCGGACTGACACAGGGCAGTCTTCCAACAAACCTAACATCCACACACAAAACAAAAAAGAGAAGAATCTGGGTGTAGACCTTACACCTTTCACAAAAACAACCCTAAGTGAATTATAGACCTAAATACAAAACTCTAAAACACCTAGATGGTAACACAGAAATCAACCAGGCTTACCTTGGGTTTGACAATGACTTCTTTGATACACCACCAAAAGCATAATCCATGAAAGAAAAAAATGGATCATGCAAACTATATTAAAATTAAAATTTCTGCTCTGTGAGAGACAGTCAAGAAAAAAAGAAAGCAAGCTCTAGATTAGGAAAAAGAACTTGTATACACACATCTGGTAACAGACTAGTATCTAAAATACACTGCCAGGTTTGGTGGCACACATCTGTAATCCCAGCAGCCCTAGAGGTTTAAACAGGAGGATCGCAAGTTCAGAGCCAGCCTCCGCAACTTAGGGAGGCCCTGTCTCAAAATAAAAAGGGCAGGAGATGTGACTCAGTGGTTAAGTGCCCCTGGGTACAAACTGGGTACAGCACTAAGTACTGGTGAGGGCAGAGGACTAAGAACTCCCCATTTGTCACTGCTGGAAATGCAAAGTGGTACCACCCACTTCTCACAAGGGTAAAGATACAACCTCAAATGACCCAGTGTCCACGCCTTGGCATTTACTCAAAGGACATAAAAATGTACACACACACATACACACACACATCCCTACACACCACTGTTTACAGTAGCTTTATTCATGACTTCACAAACTTTAAAAAAATGAAACATAGAATTACCATATGATCCAGCAACTCCACGCCTATGTATATACCCAAAAGAATTGAAAGCAGGGGCTTGAAGCGAAATTTGCACACCTGTGTTCATAACAGCATATTTCTCAATCGCCAAGAAGTGGAAGCAACACAAGCGTCCATCTGTGTATGAACAGATAAGCAAGTTGTGGTAGTTAATAGAACTATCATTCCGGCTCAAAAAGGTAGGAGTTCTAACGCATGCTACAACACAGATGACCCTGGAGGACACTGTGCTAAATGCAAAAAGCCAGACCAAAAATGGCAGGAAGTATACGATTCCACTTATGCGAGGTGCAGCTTCTCCTCAATTTAGTATGGGGCCATTTCCAATAAGCCCAGCATAATTTCAAAGTAACCAACGTTGAGAAGGCATTTAATACATGTCCATTACCAAACATCGCAGCTTAGCCCGCCTACCTTGAATACACTCAGATGCTTCTATGATGGGGCCAAATCATCAAATATGAGCCTCTTTAACAACGAAGTGTTGGATAGCTTATCTAATTTATTGAACACCTTTATCAAAAAAATTCCAGCAACTCAGTACATAGTGGAGTACTGGTTACTTCCCCTATGGTCACATGACCGACTAGGAGCTGTGGGCCACTTCTCCTTCCAATGTGGAGAGAAAGTCACTGCAATCCACAGTACAGGAAAAGATTAAAATTCACAATGCAAAGTACAGTTTCCACTGAATCGATGTGACTCTCCCACCATTGTAAAGCTGAAAAAGTGACTTAGAAAATTTCAGCTACTTCCAAATTCTCTTCCAAGCATCTTTACAACACATGTGACAGAGTTTTCTTTTTTTGGCCCTGTGCAAGCTGGGCAGGGGCTCTTCCACAAAGGACAGAACTTGAACCGGACTCGGCCAACCCTTCTGTTTTCTGCTTCTAAAATATGACTTGACTCTTTCACTTCCCACAGCTCATGTTGTTGCCATTTCCAATGTGTTCCTTCACTGCCCCAGTCTCCACCCAGACAGGATGAGAGCAGCCAGGGAGAGAGAGCAGTCTGGCTCTGAGCACCAGGAATGGATCACAGCTTCTTCCTGGGCTTCGGTCTTTCCCATGGTTGCTGTTGGATACTTTCCACTCTGCTGTGGGGAGGCAGTTCTGATCTGGTAAGCCAATGCCCATCAACCTGCTGCCTGGACCCCTGTGCTGAAGAAGACCCTGAATTTCTATCCCTGACCAGGCTGAGCACCAGGATGTCCTTTGATTGACTGATGGAATCCTAACTGTCACATGTCCCAGCACTGCCTGCGGGGCCATGCCTCTTGTAAGAAGATACTATTCAATGGCTCTGCAGGGGCGCTGGTTCCCTTGAACACACCTGGTCACTCTGGGGCTTCCCAATCAGCAAGCTTTCTCCTTTCACTGACACTACAGGGATCTGAAAATGCTACATTTGAAATCACCTGTATTTATAGACACTGCAATTCTGCTTTTGATCTGTATTTTGACTTAGCCATTAATTTATTTAAAACAGTTTTTAAAAATGAACGTCTTTTCTGTGTCTTCTAATTTTATGGTATGGTCCCAGGAATAAGTAAAAATTTTTGTGTTCATATTTACTAATGATATCTTTTGTATTCAGAATGTGAGCAAATATGCTTGCAAGTCTGTTGGCTTGAGAGTTTTAAAGATTTTATTTTGCTACCAAACTTTTGGACATATATGTACGGATCTATCATGTTCTCATTAAACCAGCTCTGGTCCTTCATTCTTTCCTAGACTATTTATTGCATGCCCTATGCATTATTATTCTATGATTTATTAACTGCTCCTAGGTTTGGATTGCTTTCAGCTCTAGTACCAGAAAATATGACAGATAAAGAAAATTTGTATATATACACAATGGAGTTTTACTCGATCATAAAGAAGAATGAAATTATGGCATTTGCTGGTAAATGGATGGAACTGGAGATCATGCTGTCACGCTAACTAAAATAGGCCAGACTCAGAAAGTCAAGGGTTTTGTGTCACGTGTGGAAGCTAGAAGGGAAAAAAAGCAGGCAGGGAAGAGAAAGTAAAAGGTGGTGTGTGAGGGGTAATTCCATGAAAATAGAAGGGAGGTCAGTGGAGTAGAGTCAGGGGATTGAGGAGGGGTGGGAAAAGGGAAAAAGGGTGGAACAAATCTGACCAAACCTTCCTATGCACACATACGACACCGCAGCGAATTTCACCTTCAAGTATATCCGTAGTGCACTAAGTTAAAAAACACTGTAAATAAATAGAAGAAAGTTCTATAGAGTAGAGGAAAGGGAACAGGGGCAGGGAGGAGAAGAGGGAAAGGGGAAGTATGGGGACTAATTGGCACAATATTCAAATTATATTCCACGTTATGTTTTGGATGTGAGGTGTCTCCCAAAAGCTCACGTGTGAGGCGATGTAAGAAGGCTCAGAGGTGGAGTGATTGGATTAGTGAATTCATCCCCTGATAGGGAATAGCTGGGTGGTAACGGAGGGCAGGTGGGGTGTGACTGGAGGAGGTGGGTCCCTGGGGGCGTGCCTGGGGGAGCTGTTTTATATCTGGTGTGGAGTCTCTCTGCTTCCTGGAGCTGCTTTCCTCCTCTACACCCTTCCATCATGATGTTCAGCCTGAAGAAAAGAAGCCAGCTTTCTACCTACTGAGACCTCTGAAACCGTAAGCCCCCAAAGAAACTTCTCCTCCTTTAAAAGTGTTCTTACCAGATCTTCCAGACACAGTCAAAAAGAAACAAACAAAAAAGTTGACTAAAACATTCCATGCTTATATAATTATGGCAAAATGAACCCTAATACTGCATATAACTGTAATAAACTAATAAACAATCGTGAGTGTGAACAAGTGAACCTGCAGTTTTAAGCTGCTCTCCATGTGATGAGAAGCCATTGGTGGGGTTCAAATGGGGTTAGGGGAATTGAGCATGTTTTTCACATTGTCAAGAGATTGCTCTGAAGGCTTAGTGGAGAATGTGAAGCAGGAGGGCAAAAGAAGCAGGAGCTGATTTGGAGACTGGCCGTCAGGAAGATGGCTCAAACTGACTGTCCCAGTGCAGATGGGAAGAAGAGGCTGCAATCAGGATGCGTGTCACAGGCAGAGCCAGCGGGGCTTGCTATGGGGTCATACATGGAGTCAGGGCTGATGAAGCCCCCAGGCCTGGGGATATTCAGCAGATAGATGGTCCCTAAGGCTAGGAGGGGTCACTGGGAGAAAAAAGGTTCACAGGAAGAGAAGGGAGCTGAGAAATTCTAGAGATCTGGCATAGGAGGAGCAGTGGAGAAAGATAGGAGAGAATCCAGCAGAGGAAGGGGGTCCCAGAAATCCAGTGGGAAGTGTCACAAGGAAGAGGTGGTGTTAGGTCACATCTTCTGTGTTAGGTGCAGCTGAAAGACTGAGGAGCTCTTGGGGATAAATCTAAGTTTCAGAATTTTCATATACATATATTAGATTATTTCATTAGAAGTTTGTTTGTTCAATGAATAAATTTCTGAATTAAAGAAAAAGACTGAGTGAGGAAGAACTTAAGCTTGAATGGAGCAAATCAAACTTTTGGTGACCTTGATAAAGGCCATTTGTGAAGTAGGGTAGAGAAAACTAGAGAGGAATGGGTTCAAGAAAGAGCAGCAGGGGCCACAGTTCACGCAGCAGAGAGACAACAGCAAGTGGAGAGGGTCCTGGGGTGGAAGGAGGCCCCTGGGCTTAATGTGCAGCATCTAAGGCATGTGAGTACATGGACACTGTAAAAGGATCATCCCAGACACACGCTCTGGAACTCTGGGATCCTGGCAGGACTCCTTGGTCCCCAGTGCACTAGTCACAGCTTCAATCCTTAACATTTTTTAAATAAATGGGATTTTGCCATCTGTTTCATGATGCCGACAGACTGCACAGACAACAGCCCCAGTGACTATTTTCCTGGAAGATCCCATGTTGGCTGGGAATCCCCACGCTGCCTGGCCCTTTTTATCTCAATACATTTCCAGCTATTATTTGCATGGATAAAACTGACATTGAGTCTTCAGAAACTTCAACAATTCCTGTAAATATTGTGCTGGAAAAGCTGCACGTTGCTTTCCTGGGTAACTGTTCCAACAGCAGGACCATGACAGTTTGTGTAGCTATGGTGCCTCAATGAAGGAGATGTGAGTGTGATGCTGTGGGTCCCAGGCACTGGGCAGAGGAAGCCACTACAGAACCACAACTCCTCAATAATGTTAAAAAAAAAAAAAAAAAAGAATATGAGGAATGAGAGAGTTGACAGCAAATAATAGCTTTTTTTGTTGTTGTTGTTTTGTTTTGTTTTGTTTTTTAGGGCTGAGGACTGAACTCGGGGCCTTGAGCATGTTAGGCAAGCGCTCTGCCACTGAGCTAAACCCCCAACAACAGGTTCTTGATGGGAACATGCCTGTGATCCCAGCTACTTGGGAGGCAGATGCAGGAGCACTGGGCGATTTAGGGAGACCCTGACTTGAAATTTTCTTAAAAATTAAAAGGGCTGAGGGTGTAGCTCCCTGCTTCACTAGAATGCTGGAGGCTCTGGGTTTGGTCCCCAGTTCCTTTCCCACACATACACACCAAAGCTTCTCCTTAGGAATTTTTTCAGTGGTGATTTGACATTTTACCCACAGATGACTATTACTAAGAGGATTTTCCAGCCTTGTATCCATCCTAACTTTTTTCATTACTTACCCGGGAAATTATTTAATTCCATTTCTTCCAAATCTTGTAACTCATGCTCCAGAAAAATACCCAACGTATTGTTTTGCCTCATCCTGCATAGAATCGGGGCTATACATACTCCAGTTTAGTACTTGGACTTAATTGGAAAAATAAAAGGGAGACTTTACTTAAGTGTTCCTAAAGACCTGGAGTGCACAGTCAAATGCAGGAATTGTGTACCACCTTCCTCCCTGAACCTTCCCTACTTTGGGGAAGGACCAACGGGAACTTTTGGTCTTGTTGGCCTGTACTAATTATGATCAAGAGATCCACAATAGGACAAAGACCCTTCAACCAGACTGGCTGCAGGAGGACAGGTCCAGATGTGACCCAAGGTGTGACCCCAAGGTGTGTAAGAGTCCCTTACCTGTGTGCCGCTTTCCCCTCTGGGTGGTGCAGGAAGTAGGCCTTTCCTCTGTGGATTTGTCTTCCTTTTTGCACAGCTGCTGGAGCAGTCCCGCTGCAAGGCCTGTCCCGGGTGTAGCCATTCAGCAAGCCCAAATGCCTAGGGCAGAGCCAGACATCCAGGGCAGGGAGGCAGAAGGGTGGCACTCCAGGGCAACGAACGGAGGGATGGCGGAAAAGTGGCTTGGAAAGGCAAGTGCCAGGCACCTGACAACCGGTTTCCTTTAACTGTCAGTGAGCGCGAGCAATCCGACCCCAAGAAGCTGAAGCAACTGCCAAGTTCAAGAGCGCTCATTCGCTGGGGCCCTGACCTCACTGCGCATGCCCCAGAGGAGCCTGGAGAGTCAGGCGGGCGTGTGGCCTTGCAGAGCTGGGCAGGGCTGCCTCGTTCTGAACCCAGATACCAAAGTTGTTCCGGCGCTGACAGCCTGTGAATCGCCTGGCATTAATAATGCACCAAATAGTGTACAAAGTACCATTTATTTTGTTTTAGGCAGATGTGATTGATATAAATAAAATATATACATTAATCTATCATCGTCTCCTTTAGCAAGTGTCTGTTTTCAGGCTTCTAAAATGTCTAAAAATTGTCTTGAGGGTTTTCCTTTTTAAACCCAACATTCTTTTTTGTTCCAGATATTTATTTGTTGAACAATCAAACAAGCTTCTAATGAAATTATATACTATATAAAAATTCTGAAAATTAGATTTACCCTCAAGAGCCTTCCCCCAATTACCCCCCCTTATCCCTCTCCCCCACTTCCCAATACTTAAGAAGCTTGCAAACTCCTTGTTTTAGTGAGCTTTTCCATTGCTGTGACTAAAGGACCTGACAAGAAAAATTTTAAAGGAGGAAAGGTGTATTTTGGGGCCCATGGTTTCAGAAGTCTTAACCCATAGGAGGCTGGCTCCATTCCTTTGGGCTCAAGGTGAGGCAGAACATCATGGTGGAAGAGTGTGGTGGAGGGAAGCAGCTCACCAATGATCATGGAGCAGACAGACTCCATTTGCCTCACTGTTTACAAAATACATACCCGAAAAGCGTGCCCCAATGACTCACCTCCTCCAGCCACACCCTACTAGCCTACAGTCACCAGTTAATCCCAACTACGGAATTAACTCATTACTTGGGTTAAGGCTCTCATAACCCAACCATTTCACCTCACATATTGAGCTTTCGGAGGACACCTTTTATCCAGACCATAACAGTTCCCCATGGCCCCTAAAAGTTCATGACAGTCACACAATGCAAAATACATCTAGCCCATGTCAAGACTATCTAGTCTTAACAGTTCCAAGATGGCCCAAAAGTTCAAGCCCAAAGTCTCCTGAGACTCAAGGCAAACTTGCATGCTGAGCTCCTGTCAAAATCAGATCAAGTTGTGTATGTCCAGTATATAATGTTGCAAGGTGTGCATTTCCACTCAGAAAAATAGGGGCATACAAAGAAGGGATGGGACCAAAGCAAGAATGAAATCCAGCTGGGCTAACAAGTCCTATAGTTCCATGCCTGGCATCTGGAGCACATGGCCTTGCGATGTTCTCTTCAAAAGACTTGTATAGCTCTGCCCCCATGACCTTCTGGTTGCAGCCTGCATGGCCTCTATTGATTGGTCTCTGCTCCATTCCTGCAGCTTTTCTCAGCAGTTTTTCCAAGGTACTGGCATTTCTTAATCTCAGGAATCTCCATTGCAGCTTCTGCTTCCTCCTCACATATCCGTGCATCGCCCTCTCAGGGACTCTTTGCCTGGCCTTCCAGGCCTTCCTCTGAAGTCTTAATGGAAGCCTCCATGACCCCCTAACTCCAGCACCCTGCAGAACCAGCACCACATGGCTGCCATCAAGGTCTTCCATGATGGCTCCCAAGGACCCTGTCTGATGCAGCCTCTGAGTGCCCGGCTGGCTCAGCATGTTGAAACAACTTCCTAGGCCACCCTGTGCAAGCAGGGTGCTCCATTGATCTCTTCCCAAAGGAATTTTTTGCTTCCTTGAGCCTGAGATGAATGTGGTCTTGTCAATTACTGAGAGGCCCTCAAGCCATCTTTCTTTTTTTTTTTTTTTAAAGAGAGAAGGACAATGAGAGAAAGAGAGAGAGAGAGAGAGAGAGAATCAATCTTTATTGAGTTTTTCACATGACTTTTGTTGCTCTGTCACTTAGCTGTGTACATGGGTGCTGGGGTTTGAACCCGTGTACTTGCACATGCTGGGCAAGCGCTGTAACCATCCAGCCACCACTCCAGCCACCGCTCCAGCCACTGCTCCAGCCACCACCATCTTTCCTTTTGCTTCTGAGCTAAGTCTTCAGCATTTCTCCTGTAACAACTGCAACTTCCTTATCCCCACTTTTACTACCATCTTTCAAGTTCAAGTTTTTTCAAGCCTTTCTGTTCTGCTTTCTGCTCCTCATTAACACAATAAATTTGGCTAAACTTGGCAGTAATACCCGTGCCACTGCCTGCTATGCTGCCTAGATATTTCTTCTGCCAGATTAAGAAGTCCATGACTTTTAAAATCATGCTCATGGAAAGCCTCAGGATATGAGCAAGATGCAGACAACTTCTTAGCCAAAGTGTAACGTGAGCGGCCTCTAGTCCAACTTCCACTAGAGTCTTCCTTCTCCTCTGAGACCTCTTGAGCCCTGTCTTCATTTTGCACAGTCTTATTGGCATTTTGGTCTCCTGAGCTCCCACCAGAATCGCCCATTAAGCTCCACTTACAACAATCTAAAGCTTTTCCAGCTTGAACTGCTAACCATTTCAAAATTCCTCGACAAAATCCAAAAAGCTCCAAAAGTTTCTAAACCACATGGTCAGGTTAGTTATAGCAATGACCCCACTTCTTGGTACCAATTTCCGTTTGAGTCAGCTTCTCTGTAGCTGTGACTAAAGGACCTGAAAACAATAATTTTAAAGAAGGAAAGGTTTATTTGAGGGGTTCACAGTTTTAGAGGTATTAGTCCATAGGAGGCATGCTCCTTTCCTTGGGGCTCTGGTGAGGTAAGACATCACCGTGGGAGAGTGTGGCAGAGAGAAGCAACTTACTTGATGAACAGGAAACGAGAGAGAGAGAGAGAGAGAGAGAGAGAGAGACAAAGACAGAGAGAGAGAGAGATCCACTAGCTAGATACAAAACATATACCCCAAAGTCATGTCCCCAATGACCTACCTCCTCCGGCCATATCCTAGTCTTTGATCCTGGGCCACAAGTATTTTTATTAGCAGAGGGAAGTCCTGTCATTGTTAGCTAGCGAGGGGATGTGAAGCTGATGTGCAGCTCTGCTTGCTTAGGGCGGTGGAATGCTCTTTGCCCTCTCAGGAAAGATGACCATCGGTTCATTTTCTCCTTATCAACCTACATTGTTCAGTCTGCACTCTGCCTCAGTGTGAGTTGCCTTAGGGCTGTCAGCCACTCTTCTTCTCCAGAGCTGGCCCTGGTCACATGTGGGAAAATCTTAGTTCTGGGAAGACTGGCCTCTGCCCTGTTGTCTGTTCATGTAGACTTATGTGTCAGACCTGATTTTTCACGCGCGCACACGCACACACACTTCTAGCTTATTAATGCAGTAGTCATTGGTTGTTGTGCCTGTCTGTCTACACTGAGTTTGGTGATTTCCAGTGGAGTGAGGCAGAGTTCCTAGCTTCAGGTTGAGGGAGGCAGTGGACACCTATGATAGGCCACCCTGCCTTTCCTGCCTGGAACCTTCCTCCAGCCCCCGCCTACCCCCAGAAGCGCTGTCTTCTCTGGTGGGCCACTGGGGCACTGGAAGCTGGTGTTCCGTGTGCTGCCCTCAGTCCTCCCTGCACTACCAGGAGTCCCCGCAATGCTCTACCTCTTGGTGTCCTAGTTCACATCTCTGAGTGTCAGTCTCTCCTGGAGGGGACTGTGTACTGCCCTTGGCACCTCTGGGCCCACCTCTGTGTGTCGCCCTGTGATCAGAGGCCCCGTGTTCTGGATGGCAGTATTTGCCAGGCTGACTCCTCAGGCTGGGGGTTCAAAGAGCCCTGAGCTCTAGCTGAGCCCACCCCCTTTCCCCACTTAGAAGCTGTGTGGTCTTGAACAAGTTCATTTATTTCTGCACTGCGGTTTCCTTGGCTATGGGAAAAGGGTGATGCTGGAACATGCATTGTGGAGGTGATATTAGCAGGGAGCATGGCATGGGAAGTGCTTGGTGTGTGTGGAGATGTGTCAGCAGGGCTACTGCCATGAGTGTGACCACACAGCTGGTGCTGCTTCCTCAGGACTCAGTGCTCCTGCAGAGGAAAGAGCAGGCTCAGGGGACTTCTACTAAGAAGGAGCTCCGCACACTGGCAGGAGCAAGGTGGAAGCAGGGGGCTGTGCTATTGCCAGGCAGCTCTGCAGGAGTTCATCCGTACTGAGAGCTGGGTGGGTGGTGCCCTCTGGTGTGCACAGGGTCCCTGTAAGAGAGGGTCAAGTAGCACAAGGTGAAGTCAGAGAGGGAGGCATGGTCTTATGCACACCCAGCAGCTTTCAGCAGAAGGACCTGGTCCTTCAGCCCATGAACGATGAACCTTAAACACCCCTCAGGCAACTGGAGTGATGGCAAGTTCATTGCCTCTCACCAGCAGGCTCTGCTACAGCTGTGACAGTGGAATGAGTGGCCGGCACATCTGGCTTGCTCACACCTGGCTTGGCTCCCTTGAGCCCTTAGAGTTTCTCTCTGGAGCCTCCATTTCTCCAGTGTCAATTGCTGTGGCCTCTGCCCTTCTGCCACTGCTCACTCGCAGGGCAGCTGGTCAACCCTTGCTGAGGTGACCCTGGCTGACAGACATCTCAGAACTGGCTCACAACAAGGCTGTTTCATTTCCTTCCGGTTCAGGAGTGCATAGGGCAGGAGGGGACTTGCTTCCGGTTGTGAGTTAGATTTGCACTGGCCGGTATGTCTTCCTTACCGTCCTGGGGAATGTTTGTGGAAGGGCTTAGATGGCTGGGTTATATTGCGTTGGTCAAACCCAGCATCAGAGGCAGAGAGAGGCCCTGTTGGGAGGGCCCTGCAGCCACAGTGCAGGGGTGTGGCTGAGTCGGAGATGAGAAGATGGGATTTCTGATGATCGCATCTGCCCCCAAGCTTTAGGAAATACTGATCCACCTAGTTTCATGGTTCTGTCACCAACTTTTTCTGTCCTTTTAAACTGCCAAATGCTACCTTTAGCAAAGTCCAATGTAGCTTTTAACAAGCATATCACTAGGACCCTTCAACCTCCATCTGTACTGCTATGCCCTGCTGATTTCATCCCCAGCTTGGACCATGGTATTGTTGTGCCCAGATCATGACTCCCCAAAGACCACCAGGGAGCCGTCTCCAATGCAAAAGCAAGAGGGCCTTTATTGCAAGCTAGAGCTTGGGCTCACAACGTTCACTGACACCAGGCACTGGCTGAGAGCCCCGAGTCTCAATTCTTCAGGATTTTTATGAGCTCCACAGTAGAGCAGGAAATTTGAACAAAGCAAAATACACGATTGGCTGATCTTTCAACATACAGAGTTTGGCATGTTTCCATTGGCTTAGGGTACCCAGGTCTTAGCATATTGACATAGATGGTTTGGAATGTTAGGCATTGGCTTGTCAGCTCCCAATTGGTTGTTTGCCAAAGGCCAGTCCTAATCTTGACTTATGTGATAAGTTCTTTGTTCTAGTGGCCTTCCTGGAATTGGGTCTCTGAGCTCCAGGAAATAGAAACCTAGGCCTGAAATCTTTCATGCCCTAAACCCAGCCTGTCATGGCCGCAGTTCGGCTCCCTTTTCAGTATCATATCATCTTGTTTAGTTTGTCTTCAAAGCACAGCATGACCTCAAAGAGAAATTTGGTCTTTCTGTCCTTGGCCTTTCTGAATGAATGAATGAATGAGTGGTGAATGAATGGGTTATGAATGAATGGTGAATGACTGAATGATGAATGAATGACTGAATGATCAATTGCTTGCCTGTGGTTGAAGTGCAGAGTGCTTTGCATTTAGTGGATAAGGTCTTTAATTTTGTGTTTCCACTTGTGTCCTCATTTGTGAAAACCCCTGGTTGCGGTCATGATGCCCTTGGAGAAATCGGGAAGAGCTTTAAGGTGAGTTTTGGGCCACAGTATGGGGTGCCTGCGGTGTGGTTTCCCATGCGGGTCAGGTAAACATGCTTTCCGACACACCCCTGTTCCTGGCTGACCAGCCCATGCTTACCTGCTCTCATAAACAAGCAGGAATATGGAGAGACAAAGAGAAAAAATTAAATGACCCCAAGCCCATCCCAAAGAGTTGCCGATGATTACACTTCTGATGCTTTCTGGGTCTTTTTATTTTTTACTGTTACTTTTTAGAAATTGAGAGGGAGTGCTTTATTGCTGAGCTACATCCCTGGTCCTTTTTATTTTTTATTTTGAGACAGACACTTGCTAAGTTGCTGAGGCTGGCCTTGAACTTACAACCTTTCTGCCTCAGACTGAGGGCAGAATGAAGAGGTTTAACCAGCACCACCTGGGATTGTGTGCAGACTCTGAGGAGGGCCTTAAACACCTCGGGATCCTGTAGTTTCAGCTTCTGAAGTATCACAAGAGACTGTCCTCTGATGGTGACTCCAACACGGGGTTCAGTGAGAAAACCTTCCATGAAGAGTCTGCCTGTCCACCAGGCTGTGTGGACTTGAGCGGCCAACTGGCCTGTCTGAGCTTCAGTTTCCCTGAATCACACGGTAAGGTGCATGGGAAGGTCCTGTGTGCGCATAACATGAGGACAGCGCCAACACTATGAATTTCCACAGAGGAAATGAACAGTGGGGGCTCTCTGAAGACTTTAAATCAGATCAGGTCGAGGTGTTTTTTGACTCTGGCTGGCACCCTAGTAACTTAATAGCTGCTTGATACAATGCTGATTTTTTTCCCCTTGCTTCAGAGCTAATTGTGTCTCTTACAAAGAGGCCAATAAAATCTCCTAATGGACCAGAGTGTCCCTTTCTTTGTTGGTTTCCCACACTGGTGCTCTGCATTGTCCAGTGCCCACGTGTGCTCCTGCATGTGTGTGCATGCACACACTCATTTGTGGATGTGCATGTGCAGTCTGTGTGTGGAAGGTCTTAATAATTTGTTTAGACTCTTCTAGGTGGATACCATAAACGTCCTCCAATATTATGGACTACACATGGTGGTCCCAGTACTGTGGAAACAGCAAATCTCCTACTATATGTCTGATTGTTTAACAGGACTAGATGTAATCAACATAGGTGAGAGTAATTCCTGTAAATGTAATTTTTCTTAAGAACTTTTCAAAGTTGGATTTCTGGTTATCTGGGCATTTTTAGTGTGGTATTAATTCATTTTTGAGGAATTTCTCATCTTCCCTCAGACTCCACAGACCTAATAAAGTATTATTACTTTTAAAACAATCTTCATCATCAATAACAAAATTTTCTGGAACTTTAATCTGCAAAGGCATAGTTATAAGTATGATCGTTATAAGAAAACATCCAATTCCTAGGAGCGATAACAGCAGCAATTTCCTGGAATGGTGGCCTTGCCAAGCCCTTCCCCATGCCTGGGCCTTGTCAATCAGCATGGTGGAAACGGTCCCTGCCACATATTTGAGTTTTTATGTCTTTGATCTAAGGCAAGTCTTACAGAAATCAAGTTGGATCATGTTTCTATTCATTCTTCTATTCCTTGTCTTTTGATTACATTTAGAGCAATCCCTGACTCACTTCTATGATTTTTTTTTTCTATATGCCTGTTAGCTCTTTAAAAAATCACTCCTGCTTGACTCTCTTCTATGTAGTTGGGTTTTTTCCATTTAATTCCCATCTATTTCATTTGTGATGTATTTCACAGGTATTTCTGTGTGGTTCCCCCAAGGATTTTATTTAACATGTAAAAGCTACAACACTCTGTTGTGAATCTATAGCAATTTAACTTCAATAACACTCAAAGTGCTTTCCCTGACCAGCTCTGACCCTGCCCCACTCTCAGGTCTTGATGTTACACCCTTTATGTATTTGCATCGTATGCCATATTGCACACTGATTTTTGATACATTAACATCTTAGATCATGTAGGAAACACACATAGCATTAGGTTTTATAATTGTCCTTGTGCTCACAGGTACCAGACATCTTTATGTCTCTCTATTTTGAATTCCTAATGTCCTCACTGCAACCTGAACTAGTCACTTCAAGTTGGGAAGGTCTAGGGGCAACCAGCTCCCAAGGGTGCTGTGTTTGGAATGCTTGTATCCCTCCAAACTCCTGTTGAATCTTCACCCCACCACGCAGGGCTTCAGCCAGGCCGCATGGCCGACCATGGCAGACCAGTCATGGTGGCAGGCTGGGGGTGTGGCTTAGCTACCCCACCTGATCATGGCGCTGGCTAAGGGGCAGGGCAAAGGGCGGCTTGCCTGCAAAAAGAGTAGCCAATCAAGATGCTGGCAGACAAGCTTCAATGGATTGATGGATCCACCAGCCAATCTCTGAAAGACCAACCCCATCAACTCCTCCCATTTAACCAAAAAAACCAGCTGCTTGGGGAAGGTCCAGCGCCATTTTCTCCTGCATGCCACTTCCCTTGCCCACTGGTCATTTGCCCTGCTCGCTCTGGTGGCGTAGGTGATTTTGGCCCAAGAGTCGCACTTTCCATTAAAGGGTTTTGCTCAGCTGTTCCTGAGTCTGGCTACCTCTTTGAGCACCCGCGCCTGGATTTATACTCATGGTTTCTGAATTTTTACAGGAAGTGCTGCTATCTTTTCTTTTTTGTGTGTGTTAGTGATCAGGTCCAGTGCCTCACACATACTAGACACCTGCCATTGTTTTAATAGCTCAGAGTTTAAAGACAAAGGAATTGAATTGTCAAAACATGTCTTTAAAAGCCAGAAGTACTTAAACAGAACTTTCAGACTAGAAATAGCCATTGAAGCATCCGTAGTTTTTAAGCTTCTAAACTAGCATCAATCTCTCAAGATTCTTAAGAATCTTTTTTGGTCGTGTTTTTTAATGGCGAATTTCCTTGTGACCAAAAAGTGAGAAAACCACTGTGAATTTTCTCCAGATGTGACTGGTTCATTTCCTGCTCTTATCTCATGTGGAGTTAGTGCTAGGGAATTGAAAACCTGTGTGTGGCCCTGACTGGGGCTGGAATTTTTGTGACTATTATGTAAGAAGCTGCTTGTTGGGGACCTGCCTGACTTAGCTACTTTTTTGGGAATTTTTTTCTATTTTCCCAATTCATTTTTTTCTCAGTTTTCTTTTATTCTTTTCTCTTTTATTATTTTAAGGGTTTATTTTCTCATTTTCGCTTTTATTTTCTCACTTTTCTTAAACCTTTTTATGATTGCCTTATTTTTCATGTTTATGATTTTATTCACTTTGCAGTGCTCGGCATTAAACCCAGGGCATTGCACATGCCAGGCGAGCAATCCATATTGGACTGTTTACGTTTTTTGCACTTTTTAAATTATCTTCTCCTTTTTGTCTTTATTTTTACTGTTTCTGACATTTTTAAATTTAGCTAAGATTAGAAAGATTATTTGCTAATATTTTTGTTCATATTGCTACTATGTTAGCATATTTAGTATGAATTGTATTTTTTTTAAGAGAGAGGGACAGTGAGAAAGAGAGAATAAATTTTATTTAGCTGTTCATGTGGCCTTCATCACTCCAACACTTTGTTGTATACATGGTGCTGGGGTTTGAATCTGTGTCCTCCCACATGCCAGGCAAGTGCCCTAACCGCAGAGCCACTGGTCCAGCCCCAAATTGTTAGTATTCTAGTATTCTCTTTATAGTTACTACCCTTTTTTTTTTTTTTTTTGTACAAGGATTGAACACAGAGGCTTTTTAGTACTTAACTAAATCCCTGACCCTTTTTTTTATTTTAAGACAGGGCCTCACAAAGTTGGTTAGGGCCTCATTAATAGAACAATCCAGCGTCAGTGTATGTGAACTCCCCAACATGCCGTGAGCCAACAAAGAGAGCCAGACAGATCTGGGAGTATGCAGGGCACAATTTATTTAGGAACTTTCTCATGGGATCCTGGCAACTTGGGTCCAGAGGAAAGGCAAGCTTATGAGTTAGGACAGAAGTGGTGCTAAAATTAAGATCCAGGCACCTCCTGGCATCAGGATCTGGTTGTAAAGCTCCATGAAACACTCTAATGGTGGTTTAGACATTTTTTGGATGTTGGGAAACTGTGCAAGAAGAAAACACCTAGGGTTGTTCTGAGCCAGTCACGGCAGTGACAACTCAAGATGGTGGCAGTCAGGTCAAGCTAAATCCATAGCCACTCCTCATAGCAGCGGCTCTTACAATCTCACATGCCCCTCTTCCGCGAAATGTCCTGAGCCTGAGAGGCGTCTCAGCATTGCATAGGTGGTGCTAAGTGAGGCCATCTGTCCTGTTTGTGAGCAGAGTCCACAGCCGAGGTAGAGTCACATGCATGAAAAGACACAGAACAGTTATGCAAATGAGAACAATCAGCATTTCCTTCCAGGAGCCACAGGACCAAATCAACAACTACGAATGACTCCTATGGGGTGGAGAAACCAGAAAAGGCATTAATTTGGGTTTTCATGTGTGACATGTGGTGGTCAACAGTGGGGATGTGTACACAACATTTTGTCTTGATAATAGTGCAACTTCCCAGTAAATCACAGCCATAATTGCTCTGACTTTAGTGCCATAAGGTGTTTCCTTAACTAAGCAAACCACTTGAGCCCCCACTGTATCGTCCCTTGCACTGCAGCTAAGGCTCTGTGTTCATAACAACAAAACTGCATAAGCTCCGGTGATAGAGCGTGTGGAGCAGCTTGGCCATGGATGGTCTTGTGGCAGGGGTCAGAGGACCCCGCTTCAGGTGCTCAGGAGGAGTAGCCACCAGCCTTGGGGGTATTGAAATTTGCTAAGTCTTCCCAAGATGGGCTTGCCTAGCAGAACCTGGATCTACTGCTTCAACAAGCGGTCCTTTGGCTTCACCAGTCCTGCTGCCTAGGGATTTCATGGCAGAAGAAAATGCCAGGACACCATGTGCTGAGCCCAGTGTTGCACAACATGGCCTGGGAAATGGTTACCATGGTAACTGTCAAAGAGTGTTGAGCACCCAGGCATTACACATTTCAAGGCCATTGAGAGTTTAATTCCCTAATTTGCTAGGAGCAGCTACCAAAGATTACTAGACCATTATTCCACTTACCATTTTGCTATCAGCAAGATGAGGCCTGAGTTCACTGCCCAGAGGATGGTACAACCAGTGGTCAGGGCTCATGAGTTCTCATATCCATACGGCCAGTAGTTCTTCCCGCTGGGCTGCTCTGATTTTCTTCCATCCTAAGCCACACAGTCTCCATATAAAGGTGAACTGTAACTGCAGTCCAGGTGCCTGGGAACCCCTTCTGCACATGTCTGTCCACCAAGAATTGTCAGATCTGGATCGCCCCCATGTGGCTCTTCCTGTGAGATCTCAGGCACTGGGGTGGCCACCAGAGGGACTGAGGCAGTTCCAGAGATACCTGAGACAGAGTCATTAGCAGCTGAAGAGCGGTAGAGGGCTATATCGTGACAGATTGAGGATGGTGCAATAGAGCACCCACCCCTCCTTGGTAGGTGGTCAGTTTGCACTGTGACTGTTAAGCTCCTGGTCAGGGGCTTCACTTGTGGAAGGGCCTTGCATACTGCTAGCAACTGCTAAAATGCTTCTCTGAAGGGAAGCATCTAGTTTCAGCTCTCTTTCAGAGCTCTAAAATCTACAGTCCCTTTAGTTCTTGTTGTTGTGCTATACAGGTGGTGTTCCTTGTAGAGGGTGCCAAGAGCCTGCGATTGGGCTATCAATCCCTTTGCCTTCGCAAATGGCTCCTGCCGGGAAGCATACTGATCCCATACAGCTCCCATACAGAACCAGATCTTATTGATAATGACAGAGAATGAGTAAGGTCCCGAGCTACCTTGCTGTGACAGATAGTAGGACTGTGCAGATTTTCCTGAGGTAATACCTAGGATGTTCCCTGCCTACCCTCTCAAGTGAAGGCAAATTGCTCCCAGTCCAGTTACAAAGGATGGAAGAAAAAAATGTTAGCTATGTTCAGAACAGCAGGCACAGAGACCAGATAGAGTGTGGTTTATTCCTAGATTTGGGTGATGTGAGGCACAGTAACATGAACCTAATTTCAGTCCCTCTAGTCCACATTCATTCTCCTAGATGGCCCTTCTCCCAACTAGACAGGGCTATTGAAGACATGGTAGGTAGGACACACATCTCAACCTGGTCCTTTCCTCTTGGCATGCCTACCTGGCATTGTTCTGCCTGGGGACAGGAGGGCTAAGAGCTTCGTAGGAGATGCTTCCTCCTCAGGTGTTGCCTTTGCTGCTCAACCTGGAGTAGCAATTCCCTGCAGAGATCTGCAATGTCTTTCCTAACAGAATGCCCCCCGACGCATGCCCTCAGGGACTAAGGAGCTTAGTAGAGGATGTGGACCACTGCTCTTCTGCTTGCAGGGGACCAGGAAACAACCCACTCTCCATGTGGTCCCCTGACTTCTGGCCACATTAGCCTCACCCCAAATGGCAGGGTGTGAGGAAGGTCCATCTTGAGTGGCCTCAGTGCCAGAGCTGGAACTTCTTGAACTCCAGGTGGAATTTTTGTGTCTTTTTTTTTTCTCTTTACTGTTGTTCCTTTTTCCAAGGAACAAATTTCACTCTGTCCTGAACATCTATAGTCCTTTCTAAGTCTCCAGTGGCCTCATCCATGTGGTAAAACTCCTGTTTGCCAATCAAACTGCAGAAGAAAGAGAAGGACTATACACTTCTTGAGGTATTTTGTGTGCGTCTTTTGAGTTCTGCCATGAAAATCGCTATTGCAGTCTTTGAAGCACTCAGGCATAAAGGACTTCTCATAAGCTCAATTTGCACGCTGCATCCTGGGACGACTCAGTGCTTTTCATGGGGACACTCTTTTGTCAACCCTTACTAGGGCCATGCCTCACATGCGTTATATGGTCTACAATGTGATGGAACAATTTCCCTGATCTTGCGGATCTCAGTGGCTGCCTGAGGCTGGTAAGGAGCTGCCCTGAGGAAGCCATTCTTCCTTACCCCAGTGGGATAAGTAATGTTCATTCAGCACACAGCTGATCGATGCTTGGAAATTTGGAGGCATCCCCATACTCATGCTGTAGGCTCCAATTATTTATCACAGGGTCATTCCCTCCCCACCTGCCTGTAGATATCCACATGGGCATGCTGTCCAAGGAATCTTCCTTGCTCTCACCCATATTCATGGTCCCTGTTAGCTGAGCCGTTCTTCTGGACTAACCTTGGCCTAGTATATTAGGACTGGCACAAAGGAACCAGGGAAGGAAGAGTAAAAGGAAGACAGAAAAGAAGTGCGCAGAGGGAAAAAAATTACTCAAGGCAGTACAGCTTTGGGCACAGCAAGATTAGGCAGATATTCCCAATTTGGTTCGGCAAGACACACATTCTCATGGAAGAGGAAACAAGTGACCTCCTCACGCCTAGAATGGGCCTCCTGGGATATAAGCTAATATGTAAGATTCAGGAGAACCCCTGCAGCCAGGCTCTACTGGCAAGGCTCCACCTAGAGCTCTAATGGTGTTTAACATTATAGGTTGTGATCAAATAACGAAAATCAGCTATCGTAATTATGAATCAACATGGCTGCAGTCATGTCATGCAGGATCCAGGTTGTGCAACTCTACCGCTAACTAGCACAGTTAGTACAGTTAGCATTGTTACGTGTCCCCAGTTAAGACATCTAATAAGCATACTATGGATGTCACTCTGAGTCCCCACCATGGAGACAGCTGCTCATGCAAGGAGACCTCAGGCATCATTATCAGGTCTTATGGACTCTCGGTAGAGGTGAGTTTGGTGAGGTGAAATTAGCCAGGCAACTCTTCCCAGGGTCCCAGGTATCCATGAATGCCATTCAGAAAGGACAGCAGAGCTCCTCCAGCCTCCACAGAACATTCAGGGACATGGCTCTAACCAAGGCTCAGAGTCACCCAGTCGTCCAGCTGCTCTATATTGTTGAGCAGGGGAACACGGGTACATTGTCATGGAGCATGCAAGCGGAGGAGAGCTGCTGCTCCAGGTGGGGGAGGAGGCAGCACA
>PVKS010006991.1:48190-75396 GCA_004027875.1 Aplodontia rufa | reverse complement strand
CTGAGAATTCTAGTACCCTAGAGGTACTGAGTCTGAATCAGTATCTTAACAAAGTCATCAAGATATTTGTATGAATATGAAAATCTGAGAACATGATCCTGAGACATGACAAACAGAACATCTTTGTACTGTACAGTACTTCTTATGTTACTATTTCTATATTTTATTTTTACCTTTATTCTTATAGAATCGACTAATCTATATTAAGAACTGTAATACAAATTTCACATGATAAAAAGTAAAACAGAAATCTTCAAAGAAACTTCATGCTTTTATCAACCCAGAATGAATGTACAAATACCACTTTTCTCTACTTTCCCAAGTACTTAGAAAGAAAAGATTTAGAACTGTCTAACCAAATGCAATTCCAAAACACTAAGGTCACCATTGAAAAGTGTTTCAGATAAATTCTTATTGTCTGAATATTTTCTTCTCCAGTGAAAGTTTTATTGAACATTTTTATTAGCTATGTCTGATGAAGATGGCAATTAAAAAATTTAGAGGAAAGTATTTTAAAACTCAGAATATCACTATACGATATCCAGAGTTGCAGCAAAACTGTATTAGTTAAAACATAATTCACTTTATACATGCTTTAAAAAGACTTCTGTCTAAAGAAAAAAATATATATTCAATTTGTTTTCTGAAATGTTTACTTGGATTGGTAAATTCCCTCCTAATTATTGAAAATCCTTATGCTGAGTGTGGGGAGCAGCACAAAAGTGGCCTCCTTGGAGAATGCCTTAGCTTGAAATATTTCTACCTAATGCCATAACCACTAAAGAGTAGAAAAATATGAAAACATTTCATCTACACAATGTAAGAGTGAAGCTACAAGTACATGTATCAATCAGAAAACCTGCCGCCAAATAAAAAGAATGGCTGAGTCTGAGGCTTTTAATTAATGTGTGTTGGATACTCAACAATTCATTTTGTCACTTTTAGGTTCCCTAGCAGGCAAAGAGTAGCAGGAAGGAAAAACTTAAGAAAAAAAATATACAAGAGAAACTCTCTAGCTTCAGAAAAATGCTTTCTGTCATTTCTTCCTCCTGTGAATTGCAAAATGTGTATCATTATTTGATTTTGCACATGGAAGAACTTGTTTCAAATTGTAGATTGTTCCTCAAGAGAGCTGCTGCTTTAAATATTTTTTGCTAGGTGAATTGTACCTCAGAACGCATAAAAGAGTTATAGTGATTTGGGGTTTGCAGTTGTGAAACCCTTCAGTGGATGCATACAGAGTAGAAATTGGGGGGAGATGTTGCGAAGGAAAAGGTGAGAAAGCAATACTTATTTTTCTGTGTTTAAGTAGTAAAATGTTTATATTTTCATAAAGCACTTATACCTTATGAGGAATTTCTCTTACATTATTCCATTTGGCAATAATAGTAGGTTCATCAGTCAGATATTGTTATTCAAATTTTACAGATGAGTAAATTAAGGCTCAGGGAAGATATACAACTTTACCAAGGGCATAAAAGATTGAAATTTGGATATGGAACTGAAACTTGGGTATTCTCATTTTAAATTTTGTTACTGGGCCTACTTCAGTGATTCTAAAAGTAAATGTCCTGAATTAACATATGTAAGAAATGACTGGAGCCGTGGCTCTGTGGTTATGGTGCTTGCCTGGCATGCACGAGTACATGGATTCAAAACCCTAGAACCCACATACACACAACTAAGTGTCTGAGCAATGAAAGCCATGTGAAAAACTCAATAAAAATTGATTTTCTCCCTCTCTCTCTCTCTCTCTTTCTCTTTCCCGCCCCCCACTGTCCTTCTCTCTTTAAACAAAGATACATAAGAAAAATAGTTGTCACTGAATGTGTGCCCCTTCTAAACCAGACATTGATCTGGATGCTTTAATGAAGTTAATCCCTTTTCTAATCTTACTCATGGAAACCATGTTATAGCTGTGCAAAGACACAGAGGCTACTCAATTTCCCTTTAATCATTCATATTAGAGTCTCTGTTCTATTGTTTCACTATTAGAATGCTGTATGGAGTATATTTAACCTACTGCTTAATACACAAATTTCCAGGAAAAGTCTTAAGAAATATTACTACCAATATATAAAACTGACTGATTGGTTGACAGAGAATTTTTTTTGTATAATAGCAACTGCATTGTTGAAATATTACATTAGAAGATTGAGAGTTGAAGAGTTGATATGTAGAATAAGTGTGGTATAAGCCTCTTTTTTTTTTTTTTTTGTACCAGGGATTGAATCCAGGAGTGTTTAACCACTGAGCAACATTCCCAGCACTTTTTATTTTTTATTTTGAGACAGGGTCTTATTAAGTTGTCTATAGGGCCTTACTAAGTTGCAGAAACAGACCTTGAACTTGCAATCCCCCTGGTAAGGCTCTCTTTCAATACTGGGCAGTCAGTAAGCGGCAGCTCCCAGTCAGCTGCTTGATCATAAGGGTGAACATCTGAAGTATACTAGGTAGGTTAAATGTATTAAATAGACTTTGACATGATATTCCAATTTATCATCAGTTTATTAGGACATAACCCCACATAAGTCGAGGAGCCTCAGTGTTATCAAAATCTATACAGAGAATATTCCTTATGTATAAAGAAAACACACAGCATCAAATAATGCAAAGTAGAATCTTTTGTTTTTGTTTGAAAAATAACTATGTTCCTGAGAACAAAAATTTTAAAAAATATTCCCTGTTAATAAGTTGGAGTCAAACTTAGATTTTCATTATTGAAGAGTTAAGTACAATATTTACATATCAAGAATTTGGGACTCAGAAAGTGAAATAACTTGCTTGCTCTTACAGAAAATCATTTTAAGCTCTGAGTTTTATCAGTCTGACTCCAAAGCCCAAGTGGAAAGTTCCATAACAGATGGGGCTTAATACTCCTGTTTCAATATGTTTGTGCTGCTATAACCAATTACCAGAATATAGTATATTTCTTATGGTTCTGGAAGCTGAGAGTTCCAAGATCAAGGTGCCAGCATTTGAGTGACTGATGAGGGATTTCTTGCAGGGTCCTTGAATGGAAGACAGTGGAAAAGCAAGAAGACCTACTTAGTTCTCTTCAGCACTTTAAAAAGAAAGTCACTAATCTCCTTTCTGAGGGGAAATCACATGATTTAACCACCTCCTGAAGATCTTACCTCTTCATACTATTGACTTAGGGTTCAAGTTCCATCTCATGAATTTTCAAGGAACACATACATTCAAACCTCAGCAACTCCTTAAGATTCCTTCCTGGGAGGGTTGAAGGTGAAAGAAGTTCATCAGGAGAGACCCAGAGAGAGAGTTTGAGGGGCTGATGTTTGGTCTCAGAGTTAAATGTATTCTGAAAAGTGCACCCTACTTCTTACAATTGCAGAGAAATGAAATGACATATTCACGTTTGCTGAATTTTCTCCATTAGCTGTTCTCAATTATTTTTTATATTTGGGAAGGGGATGTCAATAAAATATAATGAATTTTAGATTTTAGTTCAGATAACTTTTTAGTTTGTTGAGCAAAATATTAATATTTTATTATTTCTATTTCACCTAACATTTTTGAAACACATTCACACACACACACACACATACACACACACATATATATATAATATAAATTTATCAGCTCTGATTTGAACATTAGATTAAGATATAGAGTTTTATCTATTTCATTATACTAGTTTACCCCTACAGAACAATATTTTTAATATCACCAATAGTTTCAGTTCTTCATACTTGTTTTTGTAAATCAAAGGATAGAAATCCATAAAAGCTTGCTCAATTCTGTGTCATAAACTTACTTTTTTTTTTTTTTTTTTTTTTTTACTCATCTGGGATAAGTTAGTGGGTTAGTTTATCAACTTCTGGGGCAAATATTTCAGGACAAGCATCATTTTTTTCACAAAATACAATAAAATGCAAAAATTAATAATAATTTCTTACTTCTGCACAGCATTTTATAGAATACATCCCCTTTCACATGCATTTTCCTGGTTCTAACAACAAGCCAATGACATAATTGAGGGGAAAAGTAGCACAAGGTCTGTATCTCCTCCGCCTCTTTCTTCTACTTCTTCTAATGCTTCTTCAAGATTCTCAAGAATTTGTGCACAGAACATGACTAGAATGTCAAGTTGGTGGTCCACAGATATGCAACACAAAGTTTATAATGCATGGTAATTTTTAAATGAAGTTTCTACAGTCCTCAAATATTAAGAAATATTACATAGTATTTCAGTTGATGTTAAAATATTCTTCTACATTCCACAACAGTTTTAGTAATACAGTCAAAATTTTATGACTTAGATTGGATATGATGAAATTATTACAGTATTATATTTAGTAATAGGTATTTTAAAAATGCCATTACTGCCTGAGTCAAGTGTACTTTCAGAGACTAACCCAGTTGATAAAATTCTATGTGATTAATTTTTGACACCTTATTGAAAACCCAGAAGATATGAAGAAATCAGGCCTGTTGTATAAGTGATAATCCATAAAGTGTTAAATGCTACCGTCTACCTCTACAGTGCACAGAAATTCAGTATACCATGCCCTTAGAGTGCCATTCTATTCACGCAAAAGTCCAGTTGTGGCTACGTGTAGGTAGTGCAGTTAATATCCTTTTGAAAAAATTTGTGTGAGTTACTAGATGTATTTTTAACCTGGTCCTATATTTGGGATTCTAAAAGTTGGTACTTTTTATTCCCATAAAAGTAAACACATGTATCATGTATCCCTCTGTATCTTTTGATGATTGGTTCCAGGAACCCTCTAACAAAATCTTTGAATGCTTAAGTCCCTTATATAAAATGGCATATTTGTAGATAATACATCCAAATTGGCTCAGTAATACTAATTAGCACATAGAATGCTGTACTTTGGATCCTGAGAGTTTCCCAATGATCCATATGTTAAAGGTTTGGTCCTCAAGTTTAACTATTACAAGGTGAAGTCTTGTGAAAAGTCCTTAGGTCATTGAAGATGTCCCCACAAATAAAACTGTGGGATTCTGCCTCTTTCCCCTCTCCTTTGCTTTTCTGGCCATGATTTAGGTTGTTATGCTCTGCCATATGTGCCCCACCATTACCATCTGGCATCCTCACCAGAGTCCTTTGAAAGCAATACATCCATCAGATCATGGACTGGAACCTCAACAATCCTGATCAAATAAACATTTTCTCTTTATAAGTTAATTATGTCAAGAATACCATTATAGTAATGAAAAACTAGCTAATAAATAAAACTTGTTTGAATTTAATCATTTTGCCCTTTCACATCTTTTTGCTTTGTTCCAGGATTATAGGAAAGTTATGTAGTTTTGAGATTTTCTTAGATTTTTTGGTCTGTAACAGATTCTCAGTTTTTCATGAGCTGAAGATTTTTGAAGCCTGAGACAAATACCATCTTATCTTAATAATCTTAATCATTTTATCACTATAGAATACCTGTGTTATTATGCAGATTTATATAGGTTGAATATCCATTACTTAAAATGTTTGGGACTTGGAAAATGCAATATATATATGTACAAAGACATTTTTAATGATTATATATATATATGTAGAGGAAGAGACATATCTGTTTTATAATATATGTATATTTATGTAGAGAGATAGACATTTATATTTGTTATAGAGGAAGGGGGAAATGTTAAAAGTCAAGAGACTAGGGTGTGGGTGATGTGGGGTAATTCTGGATTAGGACCAGGAGCATATCATATTTTTACTACATATTCATTTATGATTGTACAACAACACCACTCCTCAATAAAACTAAAAAAATACTTGGAACCAGAAGTGTTTCAGATTTTGGAGTATTTGCATACATATGAGATATCTTGGAATGGCACACAAGTCTAAACACAAAATTTACTGGTATTTCATATTGTTATGTGTTCTTAGAGTAATTTCAAACAATATTTTTGGTTCTTTTTCATTCTGACTATACCTTGTCACACAATGTCAGGTGTTTAATTTCCTATTTGTGGCATCATATAAAGTCTCAAAAACTTTCATATTTTGGAGCCTTTCAGATTTTCAGATTATGGATACTCTCAACTTGAATCAGGGTCTGTCCCTTTCTGTGTGTTGGAGTAGATCTATATAATGAGATTTAACTTGATTTGAGCTATAGTTTCAAAAATGAAAATCAGATTTTATTCAGTGATCTTCATAAATCTCAATTTATTAGCATTCTTAAGCTCCAGAAAAAGAATGCAAATTAGAATAGAGCAATATCTTAAAAAGGGGAAATGTAATTACTCTATGGCAATTATAACTGGAAAAAATGATTTTTTAAAAAAATTAGCAAGCAGTAGATCAGATTAAAATATCTCAATATCCCATGATGCAATTTTGAAAGTCTGATCAATAAAGGTCTTATACATGTGTTGTATGGATGAAGACTAATTGCTCATGCAAAGCAGGCTATCAAAGTGTGAGAGAGGCATCTGGTAGCAATTGGTATAAATTTTCTGCAGTCCCTATGCTGATCTGCTTAAGGAATGAACTTTGCTAAAATAACACAGTGTGCATTTTATTTTCAGCTTTTGAAGTCTGTGCTAAATATCCCTTGTAAAGTCAGGAAAGTGATATGATTAAAATGAGGAATCTTTCTCCACCTTATAGAGACACGTAGGAAGGAGAAAAAGTGCTGTGCTATATGGGTCCATATAATTCCTACCATTGGAGAGACAAGTTGCATATGCCTTTCAGATAGAAATAGCCCTTTCTATATTGTTGCCATGAGGACAGAGAAATATGTGATATTATTAATACTTGGTCAAATGAAAGAACTATCATGATACATATTCCTTATTTAAAAAAAACAGACTCATTTTAATGAGGAGCTGCTAATCATGTTTCTGAACTTCTGGAGGAACTGTGGATTCCTTCTCAACCGTATTCTATTCTGTCCTTTGGAAATACCCTTTACATAGAAGATACTCAAAATACAATGGTAATGATTATATTGAAGGAACAAAACACATGGGAACAAAGACAATAAAATTTCAGTGTTGGCTTAAACAACATGAAAATAAAAGTGATGTTAACACAGTACTTGAAAAGGAGAAGCAGGAAAAGATTGGGAAAATGAATGAGTGTAGCATACTTTATACACATGCTTATGTAAGCAATATGTGTAATGGAAAAGCAATAACTTACCACTTATTGAGAGATTCTGCATGTTCTAAAGTCATAATACTACCCAAGTTTATAGAGTCCTAAATATGTTTTATTGATCATATGTACTTGTAAGTTAGCAACAGAGTGCATTAACCATCTCTTATAGATGGAGGCACTAAGCTACAGCTGGATGACTCTACTTAAGACAAAATTACATAGTGCACAAAAGGAAAGATGTCATTAAAACAAAGTTCTCTTGATTTGGTCTAAGATTCTCCAAGGAATGTTATAGAGGCTTATAGTATTTTATGTCAGAGAATTCAAGTCTAAGATGATATAAAAATGTTCTAGTTGACAACTAAGTTAAATACCACCAAATGAAAAATAATTTTTAAAAAAAGGCTTCAATGTACTTAACCTGAGTCTTAATTATTATGATTAATGGCTCCTAGTACCCAATTTCCTTTCCTTCTACCTTCTTCATTCTTAAGCTCTGCATTCATATTCACGTGTTATATTTCTCTCTACCCATAATAAGAGACAAACAACAAACTGATTTGTGCTGAGGGGAAATTAACCAATATTTCAAAATGTACCTTGAGTTAATAAACTAATAATAAAATAATAATTAAAATTACTAAAGTGGCTCAAAGGGAGGCTCCTAGTAAATGATTCCTTTTCCTTTCAATGAACATAACCTTTAAGTTCAATTTTGTATGCATTAGCATAGTTAATTTATTGTTATTTAAATACCTTCTTTAAGAAGTACCATACAAATAATGGCTAAAACCATACACAAATGCCCAGTTGAGAATATGTAACTGTTTTTTTTTCTTTCTTACAACAGAAATCAAGCCTATAAAATCAAGTTCACAATATTTGGAAAACAAGGCAGGCTCCACTTTAAGTTCTGGGTGTTAGTCAGTTTTTATTGCTGTGACAGAAAAATGAGAAAACAACTTAGAGAAGGAAAGATTTATTGTGGCTCATGGTCTCAGAGGTTCAATCCATGGTCAGCTGACCCCATTTCTTTGGGATTGGGGTGAGGCAGGAGATAATGGAGTAAGGGTATGGTAGAGGAAGGCTTCTTAGTTCATGGCATCCAGAAAGCAGAGAGGGACAAGAAGGGGCCAGAGACAAGCCATTCCCATAAGGACTCACTTCCTTCCACTAAGCTGCCACTTCCAGCAGTTTCCACCATCTCCCATTAGTCTATTCATATTACTAAAATATTTTGTGGATTAATGCACTGATGTTGTACCTCTTAAGATCCAATAATTTCTGAAAAGCTCCACTTCTGAACGTTGCTGCTGCATTCAGGACCAAGCCTTCAATATATAAGTTTTTGAATACCTCTTCATATCCAAACTATAACACTCATATACACTTATTTTATTAATTTTCCATATAAAAGAAAAATTCATGTTATGGACTTGCTCATAAATCAAACTCTGAGTTGAGTATCAATTAAATTTTTAATAACAGATTTATAACATTTATAAATTAGACCTAGTTATCTCATATTTGTAAAAGTTTCATTAATGTCACTGTATTCTAGATTTTCTGTTTTTAACCTATATTGAATCTTTCTGAAATAGTCAACAACTTGTGCTTTTGCTCTTTAAAGAAGAAATATTTCAATAAATGTAGGATAATTATCAAATTTTGTAATTTAAAGTTTTTTAGTGAAGATTCAGGTAAAGATGCTGAATAAATTTGGAAATGAGCTCAAGACTTATCTTTTACGTAGACAACAATTTCTACTAACTTTAGAATATGATAAAATAAGTAGGCTGACCTTTATTATAGGTTGATGGTTAGTATAACTATAATATGAGTTGAGACTATGTGGGTTTGAACAACTCAGATACACGATTCAAGAAGTAGCATCATGTGCTCAGTGGGCAACAAGAGTAGATGACACACTCCAGGTATCCAGCTCTAATTCCAATGATGCCTAATACTCATTGAGCACTCATAATAAGGCAACACTAAGCAAAGTACTTTAGAAACTAATAGATGAACTGAAATAGTCTTTTATCAAGGAAGCTTATATTCTTTTTTTTTTTTAAAGAGAGAGGGACAGTGAGAGAGACAGAGAAAGAGAGAAATAACTTTATTTAGTTTTTCACATGGCCTTAGTTGCTCCAACACTCAGTTGTGTACGTGGTGCTGGGGTTTGAACCCAGGTCCTCGTGCTTGCCACGCAAGCACCGAAACCGCTGAGCCACCGCTCAGCCCCTATATTCTTTATTATAGTGTGACACCACTGGCTTTTACTAACTATATACTTGACCTTCATACGTCTACATTTTTTCTCAAGAACAATTGTTTGGCTTTAAAATAATTTATGATGTTGCATTTATACAGTTAGATGAAGTATGCTAGGTAGCACAGTTTTTAAATACAATTATATTGTTTAATTTTAAAGTTATACTTAAATTCAATGGAAAAATAATGTTAAAATTTATTTTACATCCTTTACAATCATGTGCAACTGTTTAGACACTTGTGTGTTGTCCCAACATGCATATTTAATATTCACCTGCTTTTTTAATAGTGCATACAATATTTATAACTTGTTTTACTTATTACCATCTCATAAATATTTTTATATTTAAATTCCTTTCTTTTTCCAAATATTATTATTGAATGATTTCCAGATAACAGTATTACACATATATTTACCTTTAAGAAAGAGAAATTATGTTGAGTTTGTTAGAAAAGCAGTCCAATTTGGGTGATCTTGAGGGATATTTTAGTAGCAAATCAATGGCTAAGTAATAATAGAAAGTAATGGGCTGAAATGAGGTAAGCTCTGAAGGTGCAGATGTGAGTTTTTGCTGTTTGTTCACTGCTGAGTTCTCAGAGGGAAAGCTCAGAGAATGTGAGTTTTTGCTGTTTGTTCACTGCTGAGTTCTCAGAGGGAAAGCTCAGAGAAGGAGAGACCATAGGTTAATCAGGCAGCTGTGACCACCAGGTTCCACAGGCACGGATGGTACTTTTCCTGGAAAGGGAGACAGAAAACTGTTGAGAAATGAAAACCACACTTTCCGTATATTTCCTAATAAATGGATAGAGAATGAAAGGTTGATAATTTGAGGAAAAAGTACTAAAGAGAAGGATATTTGGTTTAAATTTCTCTTTTGGCTTCATATGCTTAAGTTTGTACATGTTTGCAACCCTTGGGGAAGTTTTAGTGTAGGAGAAGATTGTTATTAAGTATGTGATTAGAGAAAAGATAAAATAAGAAACCATGAGAGGGAACATGTTGAATCCTAACTTATGCTTATTAAAATCCATCTCTTAAGCATTGGAATTTAAAAGTGTGAATAGAATAAAATTGGTTAGCTGGAACAAATGTCCTTTTTTCTGGAAAAAAAATAAAAAGAAAGAGAAACTTACCAGTAACATCTCCTTAATATTAAAGTAAAATAATATTACTAGATAACTCAAAACTGTAATTTAAAAATTTAATAGTTACCTAAACTGTGAAAAAAAGGAAAAAAGAACTCAGAAAATAATGAAATCTAGGAAGGAACCAAACCATACTTCTCTGGGAGCTTTACTTTTCCTGTCTTCACTGTGATGACTGTAATGATTTAGATTATGCATCAAAAATATGTATCACCACCGTTAATATAGCTTACCAACCACTTTCTAGACAAGACCTATTTCACTGAACTACAAACAAGTTAGTATAAATATATTCTTTATTTCCTGAGAATTCTCTTCTATTCTGTGACTCTTCTGTATTCCTCAATGTTCCTAGTAAATGAAAAAAGTTTCCCATAATAACATGTAAATAATAAGCACTTTTTGGCATATCTATCCCCTCTTTTCTTTTGGATCACTAAGAAATTTTTAGAAAACCTTTAAGAAGATACAGAATTCTTTAAATTTATATGTAGGTATAGAGATATATAATAAGTGAATGAACTGAATTTAGAAACTCAACACTTGAAATTGAGCTTCCACTCTGCACTTTAGTTGTATGAGCTTCAGCAAAACTTCACACTTCTTTAAGACTCAGTTTTCTTATTTTTAAAAGGAAGTTCATCCTTTCTTAACACTCTTTTTGTATGATTAGTTTAAATGACAACGTATTATAAACATTTTGAAAAGAACATGTCATTTTTCACATATAAGGTGCTTTTCTCTTCCTTGTGCTCAAATCAAGCACAGAGAGATAAAAGGAAAAAGGTCAATGCATTCTCTTTCATCTCCATTTGAAACAGGTCAGAGTGAAACAATGGGAAATTGCAGAATGCAGTCTTAATCCTTGTTTAAGGACTCTGAGTGCTAACATCAGGGAACACTCATTCCCTGGGTTCTTGCAAGCTTTCCTGGGACTATTGCAGCACCAGGTCCATCTTGGAGGAGTCCAACAGAAGCCAGAGTCTATTTGTCTTCATCCCTTGTATCTATAATAAGTATTATTTACATAGTCTATTTCTGAAATCTTTCCTTAAAATATTGAGAATCTCAAAATGAGCAAGATCGTAGCTAAAAAAACCATCACCAATTTTGCCACATGACACAAATTGGAAGGATTTGGCAAGAGGAAATATAGTCCACATACACTTTTTTTTCCCGGACCTTGGTTAATGATCCGTATTTGTATTAAGTCCTAGATTCTACCTGGATATTATTCTGAGCTCCACCCATTCCTGCAAAATTCTACAGGTGATATCTGAACCACCACCCACTTAAGACTTGTGATACTATCATAAGAAAGAAAATTACCCAGGAAAATCCCATAAAAGAAAACATAAAGTGTGAATCTTATTTCTTGGAGGATATAAGATCTAAATCATTAGATCATTATAAATATTGTCCTGCTTGTGTATGGAGAATAAGAAAACAGGAGACCAAATAACAAAGTTGACAGTGTCAGGGCTGGCTGCCAGTAACTGTCAGTTTAGTATCTAGCAGATGCTAGACTTGACTTTACCAAGTTCCTCCAACTAATGTAAAAAAAAAAAAAAAAATTCCCCTGCAGTAGATTCTAGATTCTTTCCCCATTCTAGATTCTCCCATGTGCTTTTTTTGTTTTGTTTTGTTTTGTTTTAATTTTTGTAGCCAAATTTCCTATAACAGATTGAGATTTGTACATTGTAAGCTAGACATCTCTGAAGAATATTTTCATACCAAAGCTTGTAGATTCAGTGTTGAAATTTTAATTATGAGGAAACAGTTTGGAGTAGAAAGTTTCAGCACTTTCAATAGAACTCTTGATATTTGTGAGACTTTCCCAAGATGCTATGGCTTTAGAAAAGATATTTCCCGAAGTCAGATTATGTGTCTCTGTGAAGAGAATAAAACTGTAGACAGAACGTAATTGTGGGTGAGAAAAGTAATGAATGGTACCAGTGGGCATCTGGATGGGTAGATTTTGTCTCTGCCTCAATCCTAATAACTCTGCTACTACTCTATTCCTTTCCTGTTTGCGTGACTCAAATACCCTGAATTCAGTTAAGAGAAATTGAGTTAAATTAGTTTCCTATCCAAATAATATTAAAGTAATGATACATGGCCCAAAAGACAGAAGAAGAACTTCTTTGTAAACCTCTATTTTAAGCCTGATAGAGTTTCTTTCTTTCTTCCTTTCCTGTGTTTGGGAAATGAAGCAATACTTTATGGAGCTATACATTCCTTGCCTTATGTTCATATCTACTTCTTCACATTGGCAAAAAATCATTTAATTCTGTTTTCAGACACCCGAGCACTAACTCTTGCTGCAGTGTCAACCAGGTCCCTCCAGAGTTAAGAGGATAGGAAGGAACTCTGGGTAGCACCCCACTGAGGAAATGGATAATTAATGTAATGCGCTTGAAAAAATATTCATAATTAAAAGTATTGGAGAGCAAGATGAAATCATTCACAGATCGTTGGCTCCATGTCCCTTTAGTATGCATGGCTACTTAAAGCAGATTTTTGAATTTATCATTAATAGTATGTAATGTAAATATTGAATTTCATGATGACATGTGTTTTCTTTATTATCATAAAAAATCAGCTCCTTATGAAACTAAGAGGAACAGCCTATACTTCTTGGATGCTTTTGTGTTTTAAAATCTCTTTGGAAATGACATTTACAGCGCAACATGAAAATCTAGTCAAGTTTGCCAGGTGCAGTTAAGCAGGCTGTGAACTGTACACCTTCAGGGAGTATTCTCTACATAGGTAAAAGTTTGACTGTGTCTCTGGAATTAGTCAGACCATTATTTTAATAGTACTTTTATGGCTTACTCTTTGTATCATTTTTTCTGTGTACTGGACTTTTTCTTCTTGGTTTATTTGGGAAGACATTGGGATCCAAATTTAGGCTACACTCATTTTTCATCTGAAAAGGATTAACAAAATAAAAGGATTCTCTTTTTCAATAGTTTATGAATTGCCTGGTGGCAGAATTACTTTATGTTGGGGTGTGAGCAATGGCTCAGAGGTTAAGGTCCTCGCCTGGCATGTGCGAGTAAGTGGGATAGAACCCTAGGGCCACGTACACAACACAGTGTGTATGCAACAAAGGCCACATGAAAAAATAAATAAAATTAATTTTCTCTTTCTGTCACTCTCACTGTCCCTCTATCTATTTAAAAAAACAAACAAAACCAAAAGAAAGAATTACTTTATGTTTGTCAGTGCTTAACGTATTAACAAAGAATGGCTAAGGAAAGCAATCTGTTGGTGGGCTAATTTATTCCTGTGTTCAAAAAAAATTTAGAAAAATTGAAGGTGAAATTTGGGTTCTCTTTCTACATGAGAAATATGCCAAATTCTTTGAGGTAATTTGAATCTTTCAGACTTAGACAATTCAGTACCATTGCTATATTTCCAGAATGCCTCTTTTGCAAGGTGCTTATAAAGGTTTTTGACATTAATATTTTTTGCATATAATTTTCTGATGACACTCAAGAAAGAATTAATTTAAAAAGACACTTTAAGTGTGCAAAATTTATTCCACATAGTTTTTTAAGCAAGTGGTGATCTCAGTTTTGATAGAAAATTACTTTTATAATTTTATAAGGATATGTATATTTACATTATTAAATAATTAAAATCTATTATTTTTTCCTAACTATTCAGTAGGAAAATATAAGTGATAGGTTTTGCTGTTAATAGGGTAGTGATGTTTATTTTGCAAACCCATTATGCAAGTGACTTAAATGCACAGTTGCCATTATCTAAAAGTAAGAAACAAGGTGCAGAAAAGGCCTTTGATAAAACCCTGCACCTATTTATGCTCAAAACTCTAGATAAAATAGGAATCAATGGAACTTACCTAAATTTTCTAAAGGCCATATATGCCAAACTAGTATACTACTAAATGCAGAAAAGTTGAAAGCATTTCACTGAACTCAGAAAGAAGACAAGGCTGCACACTCTTACCACTTTTCTTCAATGTAGTCCTTGAGACCCTAGATGGAGCAATCAGGCAAGAGGAGGAAATCAAAGGGTAAGAATAAGAAGGGAGGAAGTCCAAACATCTGCTTTTGCTGATAACATGATCCTATATTGGAAGATCCAAAAAACTCCACCATAAAACTGCTAGAGCTAATAAACAGATTTGACAAAGTAGCAGGCTACAAGATCAACACCCATAAATCAATAGCTTTCCTATACACCAACAATATTAGGGCAGAAGAAAAAATTAGGAAATTGGTCCAATTCATAATATCCTCTGAAAGAATAAAATGTTTGGGAATTAATCTAACAAGAAAAGTAAAAGACATCTACAAAGAAAATTATCAAACACTGAAAACAGAAATTGCAGAAGATGTTCCATGCTCTTGGTTAGGCCAGATTAATATAATTAAAATGGCCATTCTGTCAAAAGCACTATACAGATTCAACGCAATTCTCATCAATATTCCAATGTCATTCTTTGCAGATATAAGAAAAAGTAATTCTCAAATTCATATGGAACAACAAGAAACCCAGAATAGACAAAACATTACTAAGTAAGAAAGACAAAACAGGTGGTTTTCAAATACCAGATCTAAAATTATACTATGGAACTATAGTATTAAAAACAGCATGGTACTAGTAACAAAAAAGGAATGACGATCTATGAAATAGCATAGAAGACTCTGAGACAAACTCACAAATCTTTAAATATCTGATCTTTGACAAAGGGAGTCAAAATATAACATGGAGGAATGACAGCCTATTCAACAAATGGTGCTGGACAAACTGGATAACCACTTGCAGAAAGTTGAAATTAGATCCTTATCTCTCACCTTGTGCAAAAATCAAATCTAAATGGATCAAGGAATTAGGAATTAAACCAGCTACCATACAACTGCTAGAAGAAAAAATAGGACCAACACTCCAGCTTATGGGAGTTGGCAATGACTTCCTCAACAAGACTCATAAAGTGAAGGAATTACAGTCAAAAATCAATGAATGGGATGCCACTAACTGAAAAGTTTCTGTTCAGCCAGAGAAATCCTCAAAACAGTCAAGAGATAACCTACAGAATGGGAGAAAATCATGGCCTGCGATCCTTCTGACAGGGGACTAATATCCAAAATTTACAAAAACTCAAAAAATTTAATAACAAAAACACAAACAATCAAATCAATAAATGGGCCAGACAGCTACACAATAACTTCTCAACAGACCACATTGAGCAAGCCAATTAATACATGAGAAAGTGTTCAAAATGACAAGCAATCAGAAATGCAAATCAAAACTATATTAAGATTTCACCTCAATTCAATCAGACTAACAAAGATGAAGAATACAAAGAATAACAAATGCTGGAGGGGTTTTGGGGAGACAGGAACAGTAGCACACTGTTAGTGGAATAGCAGACTGGTCCAGCTGCTCTGGAAAACAGTGTGCAGACTCTCAAAAAATTAGGATTGGCTCCACCATTGGACCCAACTGTCCCTCTTCTGGAGATTTTCCCAGAGGAGTTAGAATGAGCACATTATAGCAACACAGCAAAGTCTGTATTCATAGCAACTCAATTTACAATAGCTAAGTTATGGAACCAACCCAGATGCCCCTCACTGGATGAATGGATCCAAAATTACACACACACACACACACACACACACACACACACACAAATGGAATTCTACAGCTATTAAAAACAATGGTATTGCATACA
Source organism: Aplodontia rufa (assembly GCA_004027875.1). Classification (NCBI taxonomy): domain Eukaryota; kingdom Metazoa; phylum Chordata; class Mammalia; order Rodentia; family Aplodontiidae; genus Aplodontia; species Aplodontia rufa. The sequence continues at coordinate 59,170 of PVKS010006991.1, read as the reverse complement.
CTGAAGGTAAATGAATGGCAAAGGAAAAAATCATGCTGATTAAAGTTAGTCAAACTCAGAGAATCAAGGACCAAATGTTTTCTCTCATTTGTGGAGGCTGGACCTAAACCCAGGCTTGGGAGTAAATTAGACAATCTCATGTATTAGATCTATTGAACAAAAATGCAAAATGTTAATATTTATGAGATACAGTTGTATCTCCTAACATATTTAAACAAGCTATGCTGCATACCTGTACAAAAATATAAATTTTAATCTTATTTTCAAATATTTTGAAGAATAACAAGTGATGGTAGGAAAGGTGGAGAAGGAGAAATGTTGGAACTGAGAAAAAGCAAGGTACATTCCATGCATTTGTGTCACTGTATATACTTATATACTATATTCATACATATATATATATATATAAATATTCTTCATACGTATAAGAATTATGTCACTGTATTTGGATTTTTTAGTAACAATATAGGACCCAGAAGAAAGGCAAGGGATCACGGGATGGGAGGAGGGAGGTAGAGGGGTACGGGGGAATATGGAACAAATTGTGTTGCTGATATGTGTGCATCTAGGAATGCATGACAACTAATCCCATCATTATGTAAAACTATAATGCACTAATAAAAATAAATTTAAAACAATCAAGAAGGGGCTGGAGCGGTGGTTCAGTGGTTACGGTGCTTGCTTGGCATGCATGAGTACGCAAGTTCAAACCCCAGCACAGTGTACACAATGAAGTCTCGGAGCAATGAAGGCCGCATGAAAAACTAAAAAATTGATTCTCTTTCCCTCTCTCTCTCTCTCTCTCTGTGTCCCTTTTTCTTTAAAAAATAAATAAATAAATAAATAAATAAATAAAAGTAAGGAACAAATCGCAAACCATAACCTTCTATCAGAACTACTATATTGAGTGGGTGTGTATGTATGTATATATACATACACTTATAATAATATATAAATTAGAACATATAAACCAATATAAACCATTCATATAAATGTAGTATAATTAATATACACACAATTAAATATATACAATTTATAAGCATATATACATACCAACTAATTAGATTTTGAGCACATTGGTCTATATTAAATGTTTTCTTTTGTATTCAGTTGGCATACTTTCTTCTGTTAAAATATTTATATTTCCTTTCAATTATTCATGCAAGGGTTTGTAGACCTCATCAAAGTGCAGGTTCAGTGAAGACCTGTGACCCTGAGCAAATTGTTTATTGTGACTTTGTCTCAGTTTTCTCACCTTTAATTTAGAGGGATGCTAATGATTAGAATTACATTATGATTTTACAGAGAAAAATCACATAAGGTTTTAAATGTAAAACTTGATAGGCATTACGTGTTTAATGTATATTAACATCATATATTCTTAGGGCACTGGTGCATTATGGTTTCCTGACAGTAAGCATTCGCTGAATCAATCATATTTGTATTTAAAATGAATGCCAAGACTAGGTGGCATTAGAAAATATGCTAAGAAAATACTTTCTACTACCCTCAAAGAAATGATAATATCAACGAGGAACAAGAATCTTTAGTTGTAAATTATTGTACAAAATTATGGCAAACAGTTATTGAGTATTGTTGAGAGGGAAGCATAGTTCAGAAGTCCAGATAAAACTTGGAGGATTCTGACAGCATTATTTAAGAGGTAGCATCTAAATATACCTAGAAGTACTGTTGAAGCAGGACCAATTGCACACACAAAAGGGTCCCTTCTCTACAGTAGCCCAGTCAGAGTAGCATCAAATGTATAGTATTGGCAGATTCATCTGTGGGTGAATAAAAATCCTTTGTGCAGCTTTTAGATTATTACTTGTGATGATTCAAACTTAAAAACAACCTCTTTTCCCTCCGTTGCAAATTCAGTGACTGCTTTGAATACTAAATAATATATTTCCCCCCAGCTTATAATATGCACCATTAGAGGCAAGGTAAAGAGAAGAAAGAGAGCAAAAGAATATGGAAATTTATGAAAACCTGTTTTGTTTCCTTTTCTTATTGTTCTCCTAAGAGATCAACGGTATGCAGTTTAAGCAATTTCCTATAACTTTGCTGGACAGCCACCTTTGCTAAAAGTTAACCATGACTTTGTGTTCTCTCTTTGCACATTTGTGTTTATGCTGAGTAGGAACACAGAACCACAGATGTCCTTTTGTTTACTATATTCATCTCTATCTTTCAAGGTTCTGACGCGCTCATCATTCTCAACTCACTTAGTTATATAGCAATAGCAAGAAATATTTCTATAGTTAGAGTCTAGTGAAATTTGTTTTTTTAGTCTTGAGATATCTACCCAACAAGTAAAATAAAATAGTAAATTCAGGGTCATCTAAAGAAATCAGTAATTCTCTAGGAAAAATAAAACCTATTTCTTCTGCAATTTAAATCAGATAATAATCAGTAAGCATGGTAAGAGCAGGACTATTAGGATGCCAAGCAAGCAAACAAATAAAAAACTCTGATTTCAATTTGCTTTCCTTTTTCTATTTGATCCTGTGTCAGTTGTATCATTTGAAGAATAGCCCTCTTTCCTCCTAGTTACTTATGGGTGGTTGGCTAAGGATATCTAGGTGGCCCCACAATGTGAGAAGAAAATGTAACCTCATGCATAAGATGTTAATTAACTATTCACAATCTTATGTGTCTCTGAGAGGACTTTAATTAAATTCACTCTCAGAGTTCCTGTTACTTTCACTTTGCAAAAGGTATTTAAAATCTCTCTGATTTATCACATATCTAGTCAAATTTATCATATTTTTGACACATGCACACATAGGCACACAGATATGAACAGGTTCCTCTAAGTAATCTACAAAAGATTAAAAACTGTTATCACTTTTGAATTTATTATCACTCAGAGCCACAAGTCACTGTTTCATCACTGAAGGGGGACAGGTACAATCATTCTATAACAAAATACAGCATTCTTGGGCGTTCTGCTAAATAATCTACCAACAAATTACTATCTATATCAGGACTAAGTGTCCATGTGGGAGTTAAACTGGGGGCTTAGAATTTATTTGTGTTATATGCTAATTCTTCGAACTGCTCTTATATTTTAAAGAGGTTCTTTCTTTTTAAGAGAGAAGGACAGTGAGAGAGAGAGAGAGAGAGAGAATCAATTTTCACTGAGATTTTCACATGGTTTTCATTGCTCTGACACTCAGTTTTATATGAGTGTTGGGGTTTCAACCCCTATACTTGGACATGCCAGGCAAGAGCCTTAACCGCCGAGCCAACGCTCCAGCCCCTGAAGAGGTTCTTTATAACTTACCTGTGTAAAGTTGACATTATCATTAATTTAGATGTGTTGGGAGTGTTCTTCTCTAAGTCAATAAAATGCTCTGTGCGGTGGCACTTTGCTAAGTGTTTTTCAATGAGGTAAGTTGCTGTCAGCAAAAATTCAGATTTGTATATAGGATGGCAGTCTTTGAAATCAATCTGAATTTCAGTAGAGATTTTCAACATAATGCCAAAAGATTGTCACTTAAACACACTTCTTTTGTCATGTCTATTTTTTGCTTTACCCATTATTCTTTTTCTCTCTTTATGTTCCTTACTTCAATCTTCAATTAGAAAAACCATTAAGTGATTTTTGGATATGAACTTCAACTCAGGAAATACACATTTCTTCTTTATAACTTCATTTAACAAGGAAATCTTTTTGTCTTAAGACATTATGCTATCTGAAAAGTATGCTTTCATACTATGCAATGATTCCTGCAAAAAGCAAATAGTTAGATTTTTATTATTGAATATGTTATAGGATTCATAATACCATTCTTAGCAATATCAAATGTCCAATGTTTAGGAGGTTGGCTGGTGATCTAACTCTTAATGTCCTACCATAAATTTCTTCAGGTCTTATTTTTCAGGCATGGTTAATTTCCAGAATAACTTTCCTGAACTTAAAATATGAGAATTGCCAGGAAGTAGAATATTTACTATTATATTTTCCGTATAGCAAATTCTGTTAAAGCAGTTGCAGACATATTTGTGATATGGGTGAATACATATTAAGTAAGGGGTATATTAGATTTAGTTAACTGCATTTTGGATTTAGCTTTTTTTTAAAAGAAAATAATATCCAAATTTTTGTTTTATAGAAGTCACCAATGACTATACAGCAAAATATTTAGCTTTATGCACAATTAAATTATTACCACCCATTCTCATATAGGAAGGGTTCGAGGAATATCTTACCATCTACCTACTATGATGACATAAGGGTGCCAGCCCAAAGGTGTTACCACAATGCAAATGTGTCCTATAGCATCAGGCACTGAAACTGTGAGGATAAGAAGAAACAAATGTGTATGGACAAGCCTGAGGAAGATCCTTGGAAAGTTATTCTAATTATTAAATGAGCATAATCTTAGAGAGAGAATTTTATTGTCATTTACAGCCCATCAAAAAAGAGCTCTCTTGCAAAATATAATCCATAATACAGTGCTCATTATCAGAATTATGTTGTCCATGGATTTTATTTTTTATAAGAATTAATGTAAAACAGAATTTTTCAGAATTTCAAGCAAACTGTATATCAGTACTGAAAGATTTCTCACCTCTGTGCTTTATGTAGCTGTATTATTTATAATAATAAAAATAATTTCACCCAAACCTAATAAAAGAAGATTGAATAATATTTCCTTTTTCTACAAACAATGCTATTTAAAAATTTTTGTGATATAAAGAAGATATTAGAGAGTAACAAGTTAAAATGAAACTATTGGAAGAGTTTTTTTTTTTTAATACATTAGGTGGTTTAGTGATAAATTATTTCCCTGGAAGTTATAATGTACTTGCTAATGATTCTTAAATTGGGATCTTGTTATGATTTCCATTCTTACTTTAATATATATATATATACTTGCTTGATAGCTTATTTTGTGCTTATATTTGTCTTTTCTTTAAGAATTTTTCTAATTTCACACCATCTTAAATATGCTCACGGTTCACCTTCCTCTCTTTGCCCCAAATTCTCAGGTTCAATTCTTAATTTTTTTCTCACCACTTTTTTTTGCTTCACTTTTTGTGTGACTTAATTCCTATCACATAATTCACTAACACTGGTGATTTAAAATTCAGAACTCTATGAACTAATGCTTAACAGTTTAAACACATAAGTACAAAGGTGAAATTAGCACTTTATAAAACATCCTCCTCAAAGTAGATATTAAGATCAACATTATTTGTCAAGCAATCAAGAAACAGCTTGAGAGTCCTCTTTGAATCAGGAGCGAAGTCCTGAATGCTTCAGGCCTTCACATCTCACGTCTGTTTCCACCTTCATCTTTTGATGGGCCTGCTATGTTAGTTAGTTCATTAAGTCCCACCCCCCACACCAGGTCTCCGTCAATTGTATCCATTATGGACCTGAGCATCCATTCAAAAAGTAGCAATGTGATTGAACCAATACAGATACATTGTTATTTTGTCCCAGTCTCATTTTTACCATGTCATTCATCCTTGGAAGTACACTTTTTAAAGTTATGCATCTGGGATTATTATTTCTAAATTTGTAATATTTATTTTCAACACTACATCTATTTCACAAGCCATTCCTTGTCCCCTTTACCTGTTCAGTCTTCTGATATAAGCTCACTTGTTCCTTGGCTACACTTTGAAGTCATTTCTTAGCAGGATTAATCACATTCTTCTTTGATCCAGACTTATATTCTCTTGTATGTAGCCACCTCATATTATTTTAACTAGTTGTATTTGTTTGTCTTTTATTATTGTTATTGGAGTGTAAGCCCCCTGAGGGCATAAACTCTGTCTTATCTGTATTTTGTATCTTTACTTAGCACAATGTCTAGTGCTAAATTGGTACACGATAAATATATGCCATGCATTTTAATAAATTAATAAATAAGCGAGACAACCCCAAATTCTTTCAGTAGCAAAATGGATAAACTGTTATAATTTCCTACTTAGACCATTCAACAATGAAAATAAATTGTTAAAGGCTGGAGTGGTGTTTCAGCTGTTATGGCGCTTGCTTGGCGTATACGCAGATTCAAATCCCAGTACCATATACACAGCCAAGTGTCCGAGCAACAAAAAGTCAAATGAAAAACTATATAAAATTGATTCTCTCTGTCTCTTTCTCTCTCTCTCTCTCTCTCTCTTACACACACACACACACACACACACACACACACACACTGTCTCTCTCTCTTTAAAAAAATAAATTCTTTACATAAATATAATTTTTAGAAAAATTTCAGATACACAAGAAAGAACATAACTTCACTTACATTGTTGGTAGGAAAAACTTTACATTGTCCTTTTATCTTCAGGGATGGGAAAACTGCAAATTAAATTGAGAAAAGACAGATTAAAGACTAACAAGACACCCACCCCCACCTAAAAAAAAAAAACTTCTTTGTATGCGTGCAGCAGGTGTAGCAAGCAAATAGCTAGTTAGGTAAAAATGGCTAAACAAATTTTCTGTAGTGAAGAGGACTTATTTTATAGAACAAATTGGTGATAAGAAAGTTCATTTGTGCAGGTCCCAGTGGCCCCTTCCCTCTTGCATAGCCATGAAACGCCCCCAGATGCGAAGATTTGGTAGCTTCACTTCCCAAAATTGTTATCTATGGTCAGATAGGAAAAGTTCTAAGTAGGCTTCTTTCCATAGCTGCTGAATCTCAGGTAACGTCAGTTTAAAACAATCTTCATCTCAACTGTGGGGTTCTAAATGCTCCCTACATTATGAAATTAAAAAAAAATTGACAAGAAAGCAGGCAAAATTGTAAAGGTATTGGTTATTTTCTGGAAGGGAAAGAAGTGATCAGGAAGGGATTAGACAGGACTTTTTGAGAATTCTTTATGTTCTCTTTCTTCTTCTGAGTGGTAGTTAGTTAGCTGTATTAAGGTTGTGGCAATTTATTGAATGACATCTTCATAGTCTGTATAATTTTCTATCAGTATGCCTTACAAATGCCATCTATTAAAGGAAAATAAAGAAATAATGAATTTTACTTTACAATAGAAAGTAATGTTAATTAGGTAGATTAGTAGAGAAGAAATCTTAGAAGTATTTTTTTTTTAAGAGAGAGGGGCAGTGAGAGAGAGAGAGAGAGACAGGATGGACTTTTATTTATTTCTTCATGTGGCTTTCATTGCTCCCACACTTAGTTGTATACATAGTGCTGGGGCCTGAACTCCCATACTCGCTCATGCCAGGCAAGCGCTTTAACCACTGAGCCATCGCTCCAGCCCCTAGAAGTATGTATTTATGACCAGTATCACTACCTTTATGACTAAGAAAGGAAATATTATGAGTGGCATATTTCTGAACCTATTTGATGGAAGGTCAGGAAATAGTCACTTCCTACCTTGAAATGTCTTTGAGGCTCAGATCTATATGACTGATTCTATACTTAGATCTCACTTGGATGTCACAGGAAACCTTAAGACTATTTCTCAGGCTGAATTCATAATCTCTCTGGGTAGGCCAGTTGTACCACCTGTTTTTCTTGATTTGTTAGATGAGACCATTGGTCATTCAATTTCTCAAACCAAGACCTTGGGAGATAAAATGCATTCATCCAAGCAATCAATACATTTTGTTGATCTTGCACATACTATTCAAGTGTGTCCGTTTGTCTCCATTTCCTCCTCCCTTTTCAAGATCAAAGCTTCAAATCTCTCACCTGCATCCCTGGAATAACTACTGGATTATTTTACTAGGTCTGTTCTGATCTTCAATTTCATCTATTTTTTACAGTGCAAGCAAAATAATTTTTAAACCTGATTCTAGGGAACCAGAGAAAGGGCTATTTTAAGAATGCATTGCCCTTAGGTGAGTTGTGTGAGAGGGAAAATAAAAGACAAAAAAGGAAAATGTAAGCACCAAATTCCATACATGTCAGACACTTAGAAAAACATTCCATGCTATCTTAGAATTAACATTCACAATCGGAGAGTGTTTTAATACATAAATGCAAATTTAAAAATAAAGGCACATTTCAACAAAACAGTCCTATTTGGCTGCTTTGCATAACAATGTTGAAGATTATCAGATATTTTTCAGAATTAAATGCATTAAATTTGTGTTCCCAGGATTTTGCTGAAAATTGATTTGAAGCAATGGAAGAATATACAACATTTTAGAAATTTTATACTTGCAGTTATTCAAACATAAAAATTTAGGGGCTGATGTGAATATCTGTCAGAGTGAATATCATCTTTAAAAATTCTTTAAGGTGATAATATGAGCAAAACTGAAAATTACTGTTTCAGTAAATTAAATGGGACAATTAAAGACCAGTAATTGATGGAAGAAGTTTTCACCATTACAAGTATCAGGATAACATGACAAATGTCATAATCTCTAAAGAAATGCACAAATATTTTATTTTTTAAAAATTGTCCTGAGGGCAGTTAGTATTTTACATCATAAGCAAATGGGAAGTTTTAACTTTTTGACCTTTCAATGTATTATACATCAGGTAAGAAAACTGTTCAAATGATCATTACTATAACAAAGAAAAGCAGAGCTTTAATATGCTAGGTAAGGAAATGCATGTCCATATTCATGACTATTCTAATTTCCCCTCAATTTACACAATACTTTCCTAAAGCATGTAATGGAATTTCATCTCATCAAGGAATAAAAAATTAGCTCTAAGAAAATAACATATCTTAACTGATGTAAAGGACATTTGCAGGTAGTTTTAAAATGTTCTGCTTTCCTGAAAAGTAAACAATGCAAAAGACTACTCAAAAGTAATAAGTGAAATATGATAGCACTTTGATATTTTAAACTGCTTATTTTTATTGTTTAATATTTTAAAACAAATTTACTAACAGCAGCAAATAGTCATTTCCATTGTCTACCATTAAAATGATTAAGTGAAATATTGTTAATCATCTCTTCAAATATTTCAGAGATAATCAGGATAATTTAATTATATATTTTCTTAAATCCACAAATTTATTCAAATACATAATATAAATGTTTATGTTCCAATTAGAGTTTAACAACATTGCTAAAAATCAATACAAAAAAGCTATGTAACTGTGATTCCTCATAAACAGAAATAATTACTATCAAAGATTCTTGACCACCTGCTTTTTATGTTAAGGGTTACACTTTTTACAGTTCAGATATAAGATCTTAAAATAACAAATAATTTATTTCCACAGCAAGATATTTAATACATTTTGAAAACTATAAGCCAAAGATGTCATTTAATAAATATCAAGAAGTTAAAACAAATATCAATTTCAAAATTTTCAAAAACATAAACTCATTTTTCATTTTGTTTCTTCTTAATAATTGAAACAAGGAACTTTACCTATGATCTAGGTGTCCAGCAGACAACATACCAGCTGCTAGGAGAACAAGTTATCTCATGAAGAACCATCAAGAAAAACTGCACCAAGAAGACTATCTGCAGCCTGAAGACAGCAACACTAATAGAAAAACATCTTAGACTAGAAGCCGCCATATTCACAGATTCTTACAGGATATGCCAGAATGCAGTGAAACTGTGGATTGATTTTACAGACTAGGACACCAGGAGGGATTGGGAATGTTCAACATAGGTGGAGAAATAGGGATTAGGAATGTCAGGAATGAGAGAGAGAGGGACAGAAACAGAAAGAAAGACAGATAGAAAGGGAAAGCAAAGTAGTAAAAAAGAAAAAAAATCATGTATGTTTTATGTCATAAAATTAACAAGGTGAGTGACAGATAAAGGTAGATGATACCTACCACCAAGCCACTGGGACAGTCAACAGCTGCTTCTCTGAAGAAGAGTGTCTCCAATCCAAGGGTATCATAGAAAAGCATAGATTAATAAGAAAGATAATAGAAATCAAGGATCAGCAAAACTTAACTGGTTCATTCCATGTATCTTCAAATATTGTGTGCACAATTTAGATTTTTTTTAATTTTGAGGAAACTTAACTTGCTATGCAAATAACCTAATATCATCTTTGATTCATTCCAGTCATTAATGAGTTAGTGTTAATAATTTCTATAGAATATTTCACATTTTCCTAATGATCAGGAAAATGTTAAGGAAGGATATGCCCACCTTGCTGTAGTCTATGAGCTTATATATCTGAGAAAATTCAAGAAAACTCAGGCTGAAACTCATAGCTGAGGGACACTCAGTTTTTGTGGTCAACACATTATTTTAGCATGGAATTAATGATTTGAGCATTTTAGCTCAACTAACACCTTAGATACTGGGATCTGATATAAATGATGGCCAGGATAGGAGGCAGGATTTGCCAGGGGTAATGGAAAAGTTTCCCAGTTAATTTGATTCAGTCAAACATTTCTTTCCTGTTATTCTGAAAGTAGTAATGCCTTGGGCTGTGACATGACAAATAAATCAGTGACTCAGTATTGATGAAATGGGACTGATAGAGTTATTATTTCTGTCCAATACTTTGCTAGGAGCAAGCATCTCAGGTCCTCAGGATGATTTTTTTTAAACACCCATGGGACTCTTGGAACTTTAACTACACAGCAGTAACCCCAAGATGCCCCTTACATTAGCCACCTAAAGAAAGAGAAGATACTGCTCAAGAAGAACATCACATCTCTTTTCTTGGAAAACAGAAGGAGCAATTCTGAATATGTGCCTCTCAGTTGGTAAAAGAAGTTCATATAGAATAATGTTAACTGTCCATTTAAGTATAAAGACCCAAACTGTCTTCCTTCAAAAAAGGGAAGAGGAAAGATGTCCTTAAAGATAAAGTGAGAAATACCACATGAGTTCCAATGCAAAAAGAAGTCTATCAAAACTTGAGTTACTGATCAAGGAGGAGGAGTTAACACTTCTCCTTATGAAGCTATTCCAAGAAATTGAAATGAAGGGAACCTTCCAAAACACTTTTTATGAAGCAACCATAACTCTGATACCAAAACCCAACAAGGACACAACAAAAAAAAAAAAAAAAAAAAAAAAAAAAAAAAAAAAAAAAAAAAAAAAAAAAAAA
>PVKS010006991.1:0-48090 GCA_004027875.1 Aplodontia rufa | reverse complement strand
GATAATTCATCATGATCAACTGGGCTTCATTCCACGTATGCAGGGCTGGTTCAACATACGCAAAACAATAAATGTAATTCATCACTTAAACAGAATTAAGGACAAAAACCATATGATACATCTCTATTGATGCAGAAAAGGCCTTTGACAAAATTCAGCAACCTTTTATGCTCAAAATTCTAGAGAAGATAGGGATCAAAGGAACTTATCTAAACTATGTAAAGGCTACATATGCCAAACCCTCGGCTAGTGTAATACCAAACAGAGAAAACCTGAAACCATTTCCACTAAAGGTGATCAACCTCATGTATTTGACCCAGCAAAGGTATAATAACATATAATATAGGGCATTTAGAGATATGTATCAGGGAGGAGAAGAGAGGGCTAAGGGTGGTAGAATAGGGTGGGACCTAGGGGGTAAATCTAATTTAAGAATATATATATCATATTTTTATTTTTGATGCATTTTTGAGTGTACAAAAACTAAATTTCTTAATAAAAAGAATTGATATGTACATTTTAAAGTTATGTTTACTTTTACTAAATATAAGTAAATACACTTTATGATAATAATTTCCATCAGTCCATCTGAAACTTTTACTTAAAATTTAAACACTGAGCTGCAAGAAGGAATGAAAATATCCTTCATTAATTTATTAAGCAATTGATTTACTTATGAAAATAGTTTTAATTAATACACCAATTTGTATAAAACTGTATTAATTTATTCAACAAAAATCTGAGCACCGTCTGTGCACCAAGACTGCAGATTCAGAGAGAAATGAAATCGAGAAAGTTTCCGATCTCTCCAAACTTGTGTGTATATAGTAAAGGGAACAAAATAAGCATAAAAACACATTTACAAATTAAAGAATGTGATACATGGTGAGAGAAAGAAAGAAATATGCCAGGGTCTGGGTGCCTATTTTGAGGTCCAAGAAGGATTGGGTGGGGATGGTTGACTTAGTAAGATAACAACCTTCAAGACTAGTAGCCGTATTCTTTAAACTTCTATATGACTAAATTGAAGAAAAGTAGAAATGACTGTGCTTTGTGTACTTTGTGACATGTACAAAGTTTGCTTTTCTCTTCAGTCTGTTCCCCTTCCCCTTGATTTCCCCTTCTCTGGCTAAATATTGGCTTAGCTTGTGCCCAGATTGAAACAAGACCCTTTTCACCTCCATTTTGTTTGTTTGTTTCTTTTGTTTCTTTTACTTTATTCGCCCCCCCACACACTACTTTATACTTATGTAATTGGAATAATTTATTCTATGATTTAGAATGTGCCTGCCTTAAATGAGACTGTGAGATCCATGGAGACAGAACCTATATCTGTTCTGTTGTGTCCCTAGTAAGGTGTCCAGTATGTAATAAGGACAAGGCAATGCCTAATCACCAAGGACAACTCTAGATGCTTATTAGTGTGGAGATGGCAACAGAAGAATCTGCGTAATAAGCCTTGATATACCCAGACTTTATTTTCCATTAGTTTACACATATATTTCCATATGTACATTGTATACACACATATATATTTATATATATACATTAAATAAATGAACAATATTAACAATGTTTCTAAAGATTACCTAAAATATGAAAAGGCATTCCATATTTAGTGATTAGAAGACTTAATTTTGTTAAAATATTCAATCTACTACATATTCAGTATAATTCCTATCAAAATTCCAAAGGCATACATTCTCACCAGAACAAGAAAAAAATTATCAAAAATTCATATGAAACCCAAGGTGGTCATCCATGTTTTGGCATTACCCCTGGATAACAAAGTATATATACATTGATTACTGTTGGTTTGATAATGTTTCCCCCTCAATTGCATCTCTATATACTTCTAAAAAAAAGTAAAAAAAAAAAAATCATATGGAACTATAAAGGATCTCAAATAACCAAAACAATCCTGAACAAGGAGAAAAAACTTGGAGGCAGATAACACCTAAATTTAAGACATAATGCATATGTTCAATATCCAAAAAATGCATAGTAATATAAAAACAGTCACGTAAATGAATAGAACATAAAAAAGAACCCCTAAATATACCATATATTAATAGCTAACTGAGTTTTCAATGAAGGCAGCAAGAATGTATGCTGGTGAAAGTCTTCAATAAATAGTGAAACAAAATCTGGGAAGCCATATACAAAATAAATAAATAAATAAATAAACCCTTCCTCTCAGTATATACAAAAATCAACTTGAAATAGATAAAACAAGTGAGACACAAAACTTTGAAACTGCTGGAAGAAAATGTATGAAAAATCCTTCAGAACATTGCCTAGGCAATAATTTTTTGGTATTATCCCAAAACACAGGCAACAAAAAAACTAGGATTATATCAAATTCAAAGATTCCATACAGTGAAGGAAACGGCAGAGTGAAGAGACAACATAATGAGAGAAAATATTTATAAATCATTCTTCCTACAAGGGATTAATTTTCAGAATAACCCAACCACACCAAAAATATAATCTAATTAAAATTAAATTTTTTCAAAAGACTACGCACAAATAAAAATGACCAATAAGTTTATAAAAAATGCTTGACATCACTAAACATTAGGAGAATGCAAATCAAAACCAGAAAGAGATGTCATCATACTACAGTTAGAATGGCTATTATCAAAATGACAAAAATAACAAATGCTGAGGAGGATGTGGAGAAAGGGGAATGCTGGTACACTATTGGTGGGAATGAAAATTAGTACCCCCATTCTGGAAAAGTATCAAGGTCCCTCAAAAAACTAGAAATAGTACAACCATATGATCCAGCAATGCCACTACCACTGGCTATGTATCCAAAGGAATGACATAAGTATGTTGGAGAAGTTACAGCATTATTCACAAGAGCCAAGATATGGAATCAACCTTGGTGTTTCTTGACAAGTGAATCAATACAAAAAAGGTACTCACAATGGCATAGTATTCATCCACAGCAAGAACAAAGTTCTGTCTTTGCAGAAATATTAAAAAAGCCGGAAGACATTATGTTAAATGAAATAAGCCAGGCACAGAAAGACAAATACTGTAGCTTCTCATTTATGATTAGATGTTAAAGTTTATTTCTACAAAATAGAGATTAAAAAGGTAGCTATAATATAGCCTGGGAAAAGTGTGGAGGTAGGAAAAATAGAGGATGGTTAATGGATTTAGGGAGGCAATTAGGAGGAGTAATTTGTAATGCTATACAATACAGAAGGTTAATTATTGATGACAAAAATTAATTGAATATTTTAAATAACTAGTAGGATTTTGAATGTTCCTAATACAAAGAAATGATATGGGTCTCATGTGAAGAGTATGTTAATTTCCCTAATGTGATCATTGTATATTATATACATGAATTCAAATAGCACACTATGTCTCATAAATATGTAGAATTATGGGACAATTACAAAAACATACTAATATTTAAAAAAGAAAAAGAAATAAAACCTTCTCCAGTTACATCCCCAAAGCACTTCCTTCCTCTATTTTCAATAAAGAAGGGCATAGGAAAGGTCCAGAATCACAGAGGGTGGGAAGGACAGCAACAAGTTGCCAGTCACTGATTTCAGAGGCCTTGCCTATCTCCCCTGAGAGGTTTAATAAAGGAAATTGGTAAGTACCAGGCCAGTCCTGGAAGAGCTCAGCTGGCTGATCCCCAGAGAAACTATTTGTTTCTTTCCAATGGACTGTTTAACTTGGCATCTTTTTAATGATAAGTCAGAAAACCGTCCATGTGAATTACCTTTGAAACCCAAACACTTAACATATGCAGATAATTCATCATGGCAATGGCATGCTATGGGTTGAGCATTCCTCAATCCAAGCTGTCCATCAGCCTAGAAATAGAGATACAGTGTCTCTGTTAACAACTGCATTGTGACAAATTGGTGATTTCTAATGTGTACTATACGAAGAGTGTCAATCAATAAGACCAGAAACAGTGTAAAAACAAAACAAAATAAACAAAAGGGAAGACAAATTTAAAACATTGATTAAAAAAGGGAAAAATACCCACTTTTCTGAATGTGTTTCAAAACATAAGAGCCTAAGATTTTTAGAAATTGAATTACCCAATATTTCAATACATCACTGAAGCTTAATGCAAAGAATTCACAAATGACTTTCTTTTGCTACCTATTAACAAGTTTCTTCTGTGTTCTTTGCTTTGTGAGTGTTATTTCCCTTGGAGTATAGGGGAAAAAAAGCAATGCTTTTAGTTTCCTTTTTAATTCTCAATACATGCAGTGATTCAGTGCAGGAAGCTTGCTTGCACTCAATTTTATCATCCTTTTAGATTAAGCAAGTGAGTCATTAAAAAGGTAATCTCTAACCTGTTGCTTTGTTCGTAATAAAAAGACACAGAATCCTGCACTATAAAGAGCAGGTTTTACCAGTAAATGCATTATTTATTACCTGCGAAGGAACTTCATAAAGAACATGCACTGACTTTCTTTATAACATTTCCACCTCCTTTTTATATATAAAAATATAGAAATAAGTCTTCTGAGGCATCACATCAAGCTATCTTCTTTTTTATTCTTTGGGTGAGGAGGCAGTTAAAAAAACTGTGAAATTTAGAAAATCCAAATGTCAAGAATCTTAAAGTTCTAAACTGTAACATTTCCAAACTAGTTCTTGAAAAATACTTTTCAGAGCAGAAAAAAAGTTTTCATGGACAAAAATATTTTAGACACATTATGTATCTCTTGCTTAGATTAATGATACATAAGCATAGGTTAAAATTCCAAAAAATACTACAGGAAAGAAATGTGTTTTATTTTGGTGACAATAACTTATTGAGGTTTTATCTCATTTTTTATTTATTGCTGTGTCTTCTTCCTCTCATTCAGGCAAAGAGCTAGATCCTACTTAATTTCTCATTTCTTGGCCTAGAGCAAAACATACCTCAGGTGATCAATTTCCCTTCTCTTTCTTTGTCAAAGCCTAAAGTTATTAAAGTAAAGATGATAATGTCTTAAAGGGAGAAGAGATAGTTTGAAACCAATATAAATGAGAAATTTCCCTAGATTGGAGGCCAGATCTGAAATGACCAAGGCCTGGGTGTGACAGAAACACTTCTTGACTTTGCCTTGAACAGGTGACAAAACCCAGAAAGTAGTGGCTTCATGGTGTGACTGAGGTCCCAGAGCCTTAAACATTAGAAAAATTGAAAAACTTGTGGCCCAATCTTGGAATAAAAGCCAGGAAGTTGCCTGACTTGGGAGACCACATGGACTGGTACAGGAGGATGACATCCATAATGATGGACTGAGCATGAGCAAGGCTTTCCACACCTATCCCTGCAAGCATCCAATTCTCTTGTGTTCTTCTGCAACTTGCAATTAAAGACAAGCAGTGAAACATCCCTGGTATAATTTCATATTCAATTTTCTGCTAAAATAGCAAGATGGATAGCTCAAAATTGTGTTTAGTTGGTTTTTAAAATGTAGTCATATGCATACTATGTTCTGTACATTTATATTTTTAGTAATATTTTATTTTATTTTCATAAAGTAATATATATTTCTTTTTCAACATTTTTTTAAAAAATTAAAATACCTTTTACTAGTATGTCATTTTCCATGCATGATCATTCATTGAGTAAACATTTATTGAGCAATTATTATGTGTTAAACAGTATTGTTGTTATCAAGAACTTACAAGACAAGGAACACAAGATCCCTAGCCCAAAGGAGTTCTAAAGACACAAGGAAGACAGACTGGGAGCTAAGCATCATAATCGCAGCAAAGCAACTCTCATAGAAGCACATGCAAGGCATAGAAATGCCCACTGAGGGAGGATCAGGTGGCCCTCGGTGGAGGTCTGCACCCCAGTGGTATTAAAAGGAATTGCAGGTTAACACTAGGAGCAAGAAATCCCTCTGCTTTCTCAGAGAATTGTCATATTTTTTTTCTTTCATGTGTCTTAGTGGTGATGAGCAAACTGGCATCATCTTTTAAACTGTGGTGACCATCTGTCACAATGTTCATGTTATTCAGTCCCATTATCATGTATTAATCAAAGGAATGCTACTGAGAGGTCAGCACAAGTGACTAGTAGCTCCTCACCCACAAAATCATCAGCCTTGATTGATGGTGTTGGCTTTTGATGTTGTTACTGCTGTTGTTGGTACAGGGGTTCAAGGTTTTAAGATGTTCACAATGCCAACTCCTGTGTCTTTTTCTGCTTTTAAAGAGAGTATATGGAGAGATTACTTTGCCCACTCTGTCAAAGCCAGAAATAGGAACATTGAACTGTGAACCCTTTGAACCTTCCCAGTGTATTTACATATGAAGAATGCAGTCACTTGGGCATTCCACTCTGGATGTCACCTGGAGATGCTGGAATACCTCCTGGCCATTTTTAGTTCTCCATAAGTTGGAAATTGCTGGCCTGTGTCATGATTGGGTTGTCTTTCCCTGGTGATCACACCCAATTTTTGGCCCCAGGAATGCTCTCAGTTGGATAATTGTCTTGCCTTCTGGAAGCATAAGTCAATCCAGTAAGCCTTGCCATCCACCCGCCTGCTTCTCTGTCCTCTCCTAGTCGTACATGTTCTCACCATCCACAGTGATCTTTGTACAGCTCTCAGACACTATTCATTTGCCCTGGGGGGTTTAGGTATTTCTTCCTGCGTAGTTCCCCTTAGCTTCCCAGACACAGATGAGCATCCTAGACACCACCTAAACACTCCTTGGATAGGAATGTGAAATGAATGGACAGAATTCCTATTTGAATGTCCTTTGGCTAAAGGATACAGTACTGTGTAGATAAGACTCTAGATGAGGAAATGACCAGCTATACATTTATATTTATAAAATAAGATTCATACCTACTGATTTACTTAGATTTTCATCATTATGACCAAAATACCTAACAAAAATAATTTAGGGTTAGGAAAGTTTATTTGGGGCTCACAGTTTCAGACGTCTCAGTCCAAAGACAGCCAAGTTCATTGCTTGGGGCCCAAGGTGAGTTATTATGTCATGGGGCAAGGGCCCAGCAAAGGAATGCTGCACAGCTCATGGCAAAATCAGGAAGGAGAGAGAGAGAGAGAGAGAGAGAGAGAAAGAAAGAAAGAATTGGTGTCAGGAAAGATGCACCCTTATAGCACATTCCCCCAGTGATCCACTTCCTCCACTCATGTTCCATCTGCTTAGAGTTACCATCCAGTCACTCCATTCAAATCAGTATGGACTGATTAGGTTACAGCTCTCACAATCCAAACACTTTACCACCAAACATTTTTTAATTACCACGGGAGCGTTTGGAAGATACCTCATATCCAAACCATAGCATTCTGCTTCTGGTCTGAAAAACCTTATGTCTATCTCACAATGCAAAATGCATTTAGTCTGTCTCCAAGAGACCAAAAGTCAGCATGATTCAAAAGTTCAAGTTAAAAGTTTCCTCTGAGACTTTAGGTAATCTATTGACTGCAAACCTTCATAAATATCAAAAGCAAGTAAGTACAGTGGTACAGAATAAATATTCACATTCCAAAAGATAAGAATTAGAGGTGAGAAAGAAAGGATGGGGCCAAAACAAGACTGAAACTCAGCAGGGCAAACAGGTCCTACAAGTCCACCCTTAACTGTATGTACAGTGTTTGGGACGCAAGTCTCCTGATGTTTCCTCCAACGGGCTTGGGTAGTCTTGTCCCTTTGGTATTGCCAGTTGAAGTGCACATGCTTTCTTTTATACTGGCTGTTTCCATAGCCAGCAACATTTCTCTGCAGACAATACACATTGCTGACGTCTCTTAATTCCTGGGTATTGATTCCAATTTGGGTTTCTCCTTTACAGCTTCACATATTGCATTCTCAAGGTCAGCCCGCTAGGACTCTGATCCTGCTACTCTTTGCCTGGCCTCTCATGATTTTCTCTGAAATCTCAGTGGAGCCCTCCACGACCCCTTAAGTTGAGCACACTGCATTCCTGTCGAGCCAGCATCATGTGGATGAAACCAAGTTCTGCTGCCATCACAATACCTGGGCCCTCAGCATCATGAAACAACCTTTAAGGACCCCTCTGTACAAGCAAGGTGCCATGATAATCTCTTCTTTAAGGATTTTCTCTTTCTATATCTTGAAGCCGGCAGTGTTTGTCATCTTGCAACATTCCTGAGATGCCCTCAAACCGTTTTTCTAAGTCACTCTGCAAAGTATTTAGCATCTCTTTAGGACCCACAATTTCTTCAACAAGGATATCTTTCTTGACCTCAGATTCACATGTACATTTCTGGCAAAATTGCAAAATTTTAGTATGCTTTATTTCCAATTCCTACAGTAAATCTGTGTAAAGTCTGCAAGCAATATCCATGCCACTGAGTGAATATTGTGCTGTCTTGAAATTTCCTCTACCAGATTAATTACCCCACCACTTTTAAATTCAGCCTCATGCTGCATTAATGTGGGAGATTTGGGGGGACACATCTCACATCCAAACCTTAACACCTAATAAATACACTTAGTTTCTATCTGAATACTCTTCTTAGGTAACAACACTTAACTGACACAGTTTCTAACACATTTAGGGACTCAAGGATGCCACAGAAAATTTAAAATCCTGTGCAACTACTATTTCATGAAACATATTTGTGTATTATGGCTCTGTAGCATCCTGTTGAGAGAATTTTCTGTTAGAAGTTGCCATAGTGAAGCAATCTTCTTTACCAACTCACAAAAGGCAAATACTCATATTCCAATCAGATAACCAAAGGGAAATCCCCAGCACAATGTTACTCCTGTGGTGCCATTTAACTTCCTCCCTGCTGTCAGCCCAGAGGTGTGCATCTTCATGGGCTCAGCAAAATGATCCTTTGGTAGTTTGCCCTTAAAGGGGAAATGTTTTTTTCCAGGAAGTCCATTGTTAAAGCTAAGATATTCTGAGTTAGAAGACATATGTAAAATATGCCTGAATTCAATTTGAAGCACTCATTCTGGAATCAGATTTAGGGATACAAATCCTAGCTTTGCTTCTCACTTGGTATGAGCAAGTTATTTAACTTTATTAATCTCTAAAATGGAATTAGTAGTAGTACCTCATAGGATCATTATGGAGAGTTGCAGAAATAAGATATGTAATACCTCAGAAAAGTACCTGACACATATTAACCATTATATGCCTTTTGGTAAACACATGCATTTAATTAACAAATACAAATGAATTGTATCATTTCAAAGAGCTACATCTTCCTCCTACACCCTTATTTTTGATTTGAAATACTTTAGGGCAAAAATGAAAATATGTAAAGATTCCTTCTGTTACCTAAATCAAATCTAAATCCATATATGTTTTAAAATGAATATATTCAGTACTCTAGATGGAGCAGGAAGTCAGAGGAAACATCCATTTATAAATGTAGGTGCATAGATAAGTCTTTCTATGAATAATATTTAAAGTAAGTCAATTGATATTAATATGAAAGTCTGAAAATTTTATTAAATACAGTGTAATACTGTATCAGTGGAAATTTCATTTTAAATAAGGAATGAGAGAACCTGAAAGCTATCTAATACTCTATAGTGTTGTCCCAGTGCATCATGACAAATCCATTTGGTCCAGGTGTTGCAGTAATTGTGTTACGTGGGGAAAGTTCACAGCTCACTGCCTGTCGAGTATGAATTTCCATATGGGAAGGTATTTAAGTCTATTATAGTGTGCAATTAAAGAATGAATGCTCTAAATTGACCATGTGTCAGTTTTGAGGGTCTTTTATAGCTTTATGCATGTTTCTTTTGTTTAAGCAAAATATTTAACACAAAAGTTAAGATACTTGATAGGACATCATCAAAGAAAATGGTATTATAACAAATGATAAGAAATTTGAAGATCGTTAAAATGTTGTCCCAAAACTTTAATATTAAATAAAACAGGAAATTCATACTTGGAAAATATTAGGGATGGAATGGCTCTTTTATGAGCATCATTGTCCTAAGTGCATGCATTTTTCGAAATATATCATGAAAAATACATGGCTTTTAAATCATGGTTCAGTAAAATTTCTCTAAATGTTCAGAGCAGTGGTCTAATCAATGGTGAAGATTTGTGCAAGAGTGATAAATTTTGGCAATGTGCACATTTTGACAATATCAGCTCTAAACAAAAGCATAGGAGGCCTTTCCATCTTCTAAGATCTTCAATTTCTTTCTTAAGTTTTATAATTTTCACTGTGGAGATCTATCACCTTTTTTTGGTTAGATTTATTCTCAAGGTTTTTTATTTTTCTTTCTTTCTTTTTTATATAAAGGGGGGCAGTAAGAGAGAAGGAATTTTTATTTAGTTTTTCATGTGATTTTCACTCCTTGGACACTTCTTTGTGTACTTGGTGCTGGGCTTTGAACTCAAGTACTTGCACATGCCAGGAAAATGCCTTAACTGCTGAGCTACCACTCCAGCCCCTATTTTTATTTTATTTTATTTTATTTTTGAGGTTTCTGTGAATGGGATATATTTCCTGATTTCTTTCTCAATAAATTCATTACTGTAATATAAAAAAGGTATTGACTTATGAATGTTAATCTTATATCCTCAACAGACTAGGAACAGAACCACAAAATGACCCAGGTTTCCCTCTCCTTGGTATTTAATCAAATGAACTAAAATCAGAGGACTGGGGATAGTTGTTCAGTGTAGAGTGTTTGCCTAGCATGCTCAAGGCCCTGGATTCAATCCCCAGTACTGGAAAAGAAAAGAAAAGAAAAATCAGTCTGCATACTATGTTGATACAGGCACATAAATGTTTATGGAAGTGCAACATACAAAAGCCAAGTTAGGGAACCATTACAGGTGTCTGTAAAGAAATGTGTGGATAAAAAAAAATGAGGTATATACACACAATGAAATTTTGCTTAGGCATAAAATGAATGAGATGATAGCATTTGTTGGTAAATAGAAGCAACTGAAGAACATTATATTAAGTAAAATAAGCCAGGCCTAGAAAGTCAAGGTTTGAATGTTATCTTTAATATGTAGAGGCTACGGCAAAGGAAGGAAAAAAATAAAAAGAGGGGTGGGTGGATTCCATGAAAATAGAGGAGAAACAGTGGCCTACAGACAGGGAATTGAAGAGGAGAGAGGGCAAATGGGAAATGGGAGAAAATACAGAATGAAATTGATGAAATTCCACATTTATGTATATATAAAAAGTACCAATTTAAAAAACAATAAATAGAAGGAAGACAAGTAGAGTAGACGAAAGGCTATAGTGGGATGGAGAATGGGAGGCAAAAAAAGCTGCACGGAGGACTGAAATGGAGAAAATTATACCATGCACAAATGATTGTGTCTGTATAGACCCCACAATTATGCTTAACTACAATGCACTAATGAAAGCATTTTTTAATTGACATTTTTCACTGAAACGGTTTCCTAGAAATTCATCCAAATTATTTTGTGCTTTAATAGTTCATTCATTTTTACTACTGGGCAGTATTTATGGAATGGATATGCCACTGTTTGCTTAAAAATTCATCCATTGAAGGACATATGCTTGTTTTTACCTTTTGGCTGTTATATCTAAAGCTACCAAGAACATTTGTGTGTAGATTTTTTTGTGAATGTGAGTTTCTGTCTGTCTGTGATAAATGCCCAAGGGTACAACTGCTGCAACATATGACAGTTGATGCTTAGTTTTAAAAGTAACTTCCAAACTGTTTTTCCAGAGTAACATCTTACATTTTCACCCACCACATATAAGTGATCCAGTTTCTCTACCTCCTCCCTGTCACTTTTTTCTGTCACTAATTTTTATATGAATCATTCTGAAAGCTATCTAGAGAAACTCTGTTTTAAACTCACCATTGATCATTGAGCCAAACAAAGAGGGGAATAAGTTCCGAATGTTCTCTTTCCTTTTTTTCCCTTTATATAAGTGTATATCATTTTTAAGTGTAAGTTGTTTTTGAATTTATGATCAGGACAAATTCTCATATTCTGAGTATAGCAGAATGCATTAACCTCATAGGACTGATCTGCAAGAAGTATAAAGGAATGTTATAAATGTACTGTTTGAATCAGCAAATAAAATTTTGTATTTAATAATGTTAATTCACTCATTCCCAAATATTTTCTGAAGCCTCTAGGTAAAAGGCATAGCAGTATTGCTGAGGGTAACAGATACTTCACTTATCCTCATGGAGTTCTTGGATAGAAAATACACTAAGAATATCAATGGAGCCAGTAGTTTAAGGGGTAAATTTTAACATAGATGACTATTCTCTAATTCTTATTCACCAAGCATTTTCTGCTATTGTGATTCATTTTGTAGATTATAACTTTAATGGAAATATACTAATGATTAAAAGAGTTTTGTATCCTTTCACCTAGTCTGATTTCTCAAATTAATGTTTCTTTCATGTAGTGAGTATATGATATCTGTAGATCTCTTCCTATTTAAACATCATATATAATACCATCTATCAGATGTAACGATAATTAGTACCATCAGAATGAATTTTGCATCTGATAGGTATCCTAGGTCTCAAAGCCAGCAAGCAACAAAACCAAAGAAAATTAAGCTGTTATGACAAACTTAAATCTTTTCTGCAATTATTTCTGATGGATGTTGAAGCACAAAAAAAAGCCAACATTTCAGTTAGGACCATTTCTGTAATTAGGGGAAATCAATATTTCATATTTCAATAAATATTACAAGATTTAGATAGCTTAGCATAATTGATAATATAGAAACATTGTCTTAAGTCACAACTATTTTTAACATGACACAACTTCAATTGGTTATTATTTTTTAATTGAAAGTAATAGAAGAAGCATCTCAACAAATGCATTTGAGTATATGTTACCTTCACATTTAAGGACCACTTCACAGATTAAAAGGTTGTGCTTGACAATCATATTTAATTCAGTGATTCCTTCTGCTTTGGGAAGATTTCTTCTGAAAGACCTGGAAATAGGATCATTTACAGAGATTAAAGAAATAATTAACAAATAGCATGTTCATTTTTTTGCACCTCTTGGTAGCAATCAGCACAGCTGATCTCATCCTTTTAAACTTGTCTGGCTTCAGAAGCATGCTCTTACATTTTTTCTACATCTCCTACCACTTAGCTTTCTTTAGTAACTTCTCCTCTACCTTCGATTTCAGAGTTAGAATTCCCCTACCTTGGATGTTGGTGTTGGGAACTCTGCCTCTAGTTCCTTCTTTTTGATATCCTTGTTTCTGAGACTGTCATTCATTTCCAGGAAATCTTCTAAAATTCTCAAATTTACAGCCCAGACCTCTCCTCTGAACTATATGGATAAAATTGCTAATTGACTTTCCTACCTGAACATTTCACATGCATCTTAATCTGAACACGTCTAAATTTGAACTGTTGATTGTATTTCTCACATCCACCTTAACCCCTATATGTCTCCTCATGTAGTTAAATGGCAGTACTTGCTATCTAGTTAGTGATATAAGAAATCTTGGTGTCACCCTTTCATTCTAGTTGAGTATTATTTATATAAACATATAAGGGACACTTCGCTGGCCACTGCCTTTGGGGTCCCCAGTTCACCTGAAGCCACTATAATGAAGTTTTCCAAAGATCTTTCCATGTTTATACTTGTCATTTTCATTCTGTATTTTATGAACCAGCCTAACAAATCTTCTTAAAACTGAAATAATTTTTTGTTAATACTCTACAACACTCTAATCTACTTTTTAAGGGATAATTTGGCTTGCATCTTCCTTTCAAACCTCATCTAATGCCACTAACCCATCCAACACACTAGTCGCCCATTAATTTCTAGGGCACACTCAGCTGTTTTCCTGACTGCACATCTTTGCACATGTAATTTCTCCTTGCAATATTTTTCCATTTACTCTTTGAATACATTTCTATTAGACTTTTGTGCTCCAATTTAAATTCTAATTCCTCAGAAAGGTCTTTTATGGCTACACCACTAAATCAATACTCACCTAAACTCTACTTTTACCTATGGGAAAGCTCTTTTTAATACTTTAATAACATTTATGTTAACTTTTAATCAGGTTGTTTTCTCATTTCCTTTGTTTCTATTTTGTCCCTCAATAAATAATTATTTTCACAGGAGAATAGCAATCTGTGGTAGTGTCCCACTATACCTTCTTTACTTAATTTGTTCCTTGAGTATAAGAGAACAATTGTGGAAACTTAAATTAGTATACAAAAAAAGGTTCATCAGAAGGTCTAGGGGTCCAGAGAGTTTATTGTGGAATCACAAATAAGCTTAAATGATTCTTGGTTAAAAAGAATGCTCATCCACCAGATAACCAGGATAGGCAGCGATCCAAAAAGGTGGTCTGGGAGAATTAGAAGAATATTGCACTACAAAGACCAAGTGTAGGAACCGAAGGTTAGAAATTAACTACAGTGTTTGTGAGTTCTGAATAAATGCTAGATGTGGCACCTTGCTTTATAAAGGAGCTCCAAATTCAGATCATGAAAATGAAGTGCATGATTTTTGAGTGCTTGGTTTCAACGAACAGGAGGATAACACTGGCATTAGAGCTAGGCTTACCAGGAAGAGCAGAATAGTATAAATCACTAAACATTTCATTTAGGTATTCTTAAATTACAATTGACTTTGGATAGGATGTTTCCTGGTGCTTGGAAAATGACACATAAGCAGTAAATCTGCAACTGTGATTTTGTGCACTAGTGCCTACTCAAACCACAGGCTTTGGGATTAAATCATCCTAAGTATTTAAAGTTATGTCTTTAAAATCTGTGATATCTTGGACAAGCAATATTTGGACCAACTGTACAGAATGCATTAATGGCTTCTTAGGATCCTTTTGAAGAATAAATGATTAGTATGCACATAAAACTTTCCATGACACATGCAAAAATCATAATTATTCAATAAATATGATGTAATGGTCAATCTGAGCTGTCAACCTGATTATATTAAGATGCCTCCAAGATTAAGAGGCTCCTAAGATTGAATCTTTTGGGTGGTCAATGAGGTTGTTTCTAGGAATGATTGGCACGTGGGATAGTGAACTGAGGAAGGCCCACCCTAAGTGTGGGCAGCACTGTCTAAAAGGTTGGAGGATTAGATGAAATAAAAGCTGGAAGGATTCGGCAGCAGATGCAAGTCTGATTCTTCCTGTACTGTTCTTCATTGCTTGTCTGGACCTGAGACACCAGCTCCTTCACTCTTCCTAACCGGACTCTGCCCAGCTATTCTGCCGGGGGCTTCCAGGCCTTCAGTCCAGATGGGATAGCATCATTGTTCCCTTGGATCTGAGGCATCCTGACTGCCCAGCTACTGGTTCTTCAGTTCTTAAGCCTGCAGGTGGCCATTGTGGAGCTATCCAGCTTCTGGTGCTTAAGTCAATCTCATATTTATATCCTAGTGACTCTATTCCTCTGGAGAAGTCTGACTAAAATGTGTAACTACTAGTATTCGCACCTTTAGCTTTTGTTCTGAGGGTTGGGAAGCACTGAGTTTGTAGCTGGAGGAAACATAAGAAACAGGTATGAACTTAGCAGGGCTCTTGCCTGACCCCTCCACATTTTCCCATTGTAGGTCCATGGCTTTGCACAGTAGGTACAGCATGCAATCTGTATGTATGAGAAGGAAGGAGATTCATTCTTCTCTATTGTAGGAATGTGATCTTAAGTCTTTCTAAAGATATTAAAACAGAACTTTCAGTGCTTCACTCTACCAAGTTAAATAGGATTGTGTGAGAGGAAAGTTCAATTAGGATCCCAAAATCTTGTAATGCATAAAACACTACTTTAAACTGCAGTGATGTAGATTACTTGTTGGGCATTTATTATTTCTACTTTGAAAAGCAAGTAAAGGGCTTTTAATGGGAGTGTTTTAGATCGTTGAAAGTCTCAATGAAAGTCAATTGCAGTGGTAGAAATATTACTAAAGATGACTCTCAGTACAAAGATGAATTTATTAAGCACAAGTCTATTATTCTATGGTATCTCGCACTAGCCAGCAGTTAGATTTTATGGTTCATATCAATATCAGAAGGTAAAAAAAATATCCTTTCAGTTCTCAGGCTGCATGTCTAAAGTATAAGTAGGTAAATTCAGAACTGAATCATCAAATAGTATCAAGTGCAAGTGGTTTAGATTTGAGGACTCCTTCAATACATAAAGAAAATTTGGAAGAAGATTAAAATGTTCTAGGCATGAAGGTCACTGCTGAACATTCATGAGCAAGCATAAATACCATTTATATTGCTGCCAGAGGAAATGGCACTGGCTGGTCACCAGTAGAGCAAATACAATTGCCATAGGTCAGAGAAAAAGAATCAAAGAAGAGAGTCAACTGGAAAGTTTATTGTGAACAGGTAGATATAAATATATCCCCCTCCAGGGCATAAATTCCATAACACTATCATAAAACATCCATTTGGATAATTGCCTATGAAATAGGGGTCAAAAAAATGAAAAGGCAGGAAGAAGAGATTGCTGGAAGGAAAGGGATGCAAGAAAAGAAGGGGTGGGGAAAAGGAAGCAAGGGAGGATAGGGATGCATGTCCTTAGAGATAGTTAAGAGTCTAAGCAGTGCAGTAGCAGTAGTTCTTTATTTAGCAGCTCTTACTTCTTATAGATATTTTATCTCTCTCTACATTACAAAACTGCTAATGTGATTATGTCAACACACAGCAGCCTAAAAAATTGCTATGAAATTTTAAGTATCACACTAGGATATTTACAAATTAGGAAAAAATAATTTAAAATCATATGCATTCACGTATTAGCAAAGCAAATTTTACAATGCATAAAAATTTGATGTTTACCAAATCATATAGTTTAGTGAGTAGACAGAATTTTGAATTATGAGAGAAGAGATGGCAATTAAATTATAATATAATTTAGCGTGGAAATATTAGAAAACTAAGTACATTTACGGTAGATATACAAAGGTCATTAATGGAAAATTGCATATTTTTGAAATGTTAGAATATATCTGTTCATATGATTATCCTCCAAATGTTTTAGGAGGAGAAATGATATAATTTTAGTGCTTCAAAAAATGAAGGTAGAACTTCATGTGAAAATTTTTATTAGCACTCTATCTATTTCTTGGTGAACATGTAGTACTGCATTTGGAAAATGGACTGCATTACTCTAGCTTCTGTTTTATAACAGAGATTTGGGAGGCATCAATTATTTATGAATTTATAATACAAACATAAAAATGAAATATTTCACCTGCCTGTGATCGTTACAGAAAGCAGAGATGATACGTACCCTAGTAGGCATGTACACTGGCGAAAGGGAATGCAAGTGATTTCATACAATTTTAAAGTGAGAATGAAGATGTGTCTTTAGAAAAAAGAAATAGGTTTCATGACCCAAAACTGAGACAATTTGACAGAGTGAAAGTTCCAGTGGATTAAATGGGAGACCAAGGTGCCCTTCATTTGATTTTTTAGAAGATCACTTATTCTCTTTGAGTCTCAGATGCTCTATCTGCAAATAAGGTTTAAATTTCTACCTTGCCAAGTTATCACAAGGATCAAAAATAATGTATATAAAATATGGTTGCTTTAAATATTTAATAAACACTTGACATTACTAAGAAAAATAAGCTCTAAATAAATGGTTAATTCTAAGGAACTTATTTTAGCAGTCTTCCAAATTTTTGAATGTTCTAAAGAAATAATTTAAATGAGAAGACCAATGACATGGAAATTTTAAAAAGTAAAAAGTAAATATCCTTTGAAATTTTGGAACACTTTGAATGCAAATTTCAAATAAACACATTTTAAAGCAAATTTTAAAATCTGAAATTCAGTAAAGTTTCATCGTAAAATAAGGTGGAGGATAATTTCTAATCTCTTTTCTGTAGTGTATAATTTGTGACCTGGTGGATTAAATTTATAATTGTCATAACTACCATTGACTGATCACTTTATTGAATGTTAAATATCACTCATATACAATAGTTAGCCCGTAGGTAAAAATATTTAGGGACAGGCATTTGTGTTTGAGGGGTGGGGGGAAGCTGCTGATCTTATTAACAGCTGCTACAATTCCTTCAAGAAATTGTTTTCTTTGTTTCAGATAAGGCCCTTCTGAGAAAACCTCAAATGAACAGTTTAAACTAGTTAACATCAGTCACTCACTCTTCTGGAGAGAACCAGAGTAAATTTTGCTCTTTATAATCTCATTGTATTGCTAAATTCTCAGGGGATGAGAGGGTATTCCCATTCACCACCTTTGAAAATGCAAGGTGTAAAGAATCATGATCTGCAAGTGAACAGTCTTTGGAAAGTGTCCTCCTATAAGTGACTGTGACTTAACAATATGAATAGTAGAATTTCACAGTAAAATCCCCTTGCCTCCTGTGTCCTGGGATACACTGTTAGGGCGTTATCCTCAGTTCCCCATTAGTTGCAAATAATAATATTTTCTCCCCTTTTTTATGAGAGAGGGACAGTGAGGGAAAGACACAGAGAGAGAGAGACAGAGAGAATCAATTTTACTAATTTTTCATATGACTTTTGTTGCTCAGACACTTCGTTATGTATGTGGTGCTGGGATTTGAATCTGGGTCCTCACACCAGCCAGGCAAACACCCAAACTGCTAAGCCACAGCACCAGCCCCTCTCTCCTCTTTTCATCTCCGTATAAAAACTTAGATAAAGAAATCAAGGTTAAGAGCTAGAAATAGAGTTTAGTCATTTGAAATACCACCAGAGCTTAAATGAATCACCCTACATGCACACACAGCATTCATAACACAAAGAGAGTTTGCCTGATTGAGAAAGATTGTCACCATCCAGTCAGGCATTTCTCATGTTCCCCTGGAACTACAACTTCTATGTTGTCACCTGGATGTAATTAACATGTGATTGTAGTAGTAAGAGCAGATTCTGTTGCATAATCATGACTCAGTCAATAGCCAGATTATGCAGAAATAAACGTATGGAACAGAGGTACATACATTGGTCTTATAGATACCTTGATATAAGGTGCGGAAAAGTATGCTCATGGATAAACCAAAGTGGGAGGAGTCTGACAATGTAGATCTAACACCTCTTTTTCTACTATTGTTCTGAGAGCAGTCAGCAGGTGAGAACATGCTATGTGGCAGGAAGAAGTGCACTATGTTCCAGGAGCTGGAGAAGGTCTTCTAAGTAGTCTCTGAGGCACTCAGCCGCAACCTCTTGTGTGCCTGCTCCACACAGGGTCTGCATCCTTACTTATCTCAGAGGTTCTTGATCTTTGAGATACTATCTTCTTTGCCTTCCACTCTCAATTCAGCCCTTTATTAAATGGAGGAAGAAATAAAAATAAGGCACACTAAAAAGTAGTCTCTGTCTCTCTCCCTAGACTGAAATCACCTTTGACTAGAAGAAAACCATCTTTTATCTGCTTTCTGCCCACAAGGGAGAAATCCTGCACCCCAATATGAGGGGGTCAGGGGAGCAGGAAACTAGCCCTTTCTCAGACTCAGAGTATTTCGAGTGACCTCTAACAAAACAGACAAATAAAGGTCAAGTTTTTAAGTCAAAAAAGATTCCATGATCATATATCACTATATCCCTCTGACATCAATCAAGTTTAAGTTCAAGGGAGAGATTTTCACTTGTTGGAAAAAAAAGAATAAAAGATGATATAAGTAGTTAATATTCCTGGAAATGGGGGCTGGCAAAAATGCAACCCAAGGACAAAATGTACTCTAAATGCAACATTCCTAGTCAGTGCTCACCTCTCTGGATAATAAAATGTAATAGGTTTTCCAAGAATAGTCATTATACGTATATTATTTAAGCCTTTGGCAAATAATTTTTATGAGACAGCCTTTACAAAAACTTTTTGTATTAGAGTCTTTTAATATTGGTATTGTCTTTATTGTTTTATGTTAGGCTCCTGATATTGCTGTTTTAATAAAATATTTTAATTGTGCAAAAGCTACATGAGAAATAGTATTTTATGAGGTGGGTAAGCTCATGATAAAATGGAAAATGTGTAATATTGAGGCATAGCAACAGTATTTTGATATTTGTGGAATAGGAAGCAGTGCTTTATATTTCAGGGATAGTAATAACTATTTTGCTAACAATATATAGAATAAGACATTATTAAAATCTTTAAATTATGACTAATATCAATAAATAAGTTTGCTTCCCTGCAGAAAAAACCATGCTACAATACTTATATACAGTTAAGATTCATGTTAATGCTATAGTGAAATTGTTTTTTTAAAGAAATTGTAGGAGACTGATTGAAATTAGTATATATTTATTTTTCTTAGCCATCTCAGATTAACATGAAAAACATTGTGTTTCATAGTAAATGAGTTCTTACAATCATTGTGTTTTTAAGCCTTATAAAATCTTACCCTAGAAGTAAAATTGCCTACTTAATACATGAATAGATGATACTAATCAAAATTAACCAAATAACACATTTTTTAAATTAGCTAAGTAGAAAAAGATAAGAAACCATTAAAATATGTTTTAAAATTTTGTACTTATTTTTGTATTTTCCTGAATGCTTAAATAAATATCTTGGCATTTAAATAAGCTTATTTCTCTACAAAATAAAGTGTCAGTGGTCTTCTAATATCAAAATAAAAATTTCTAGTTTTGGTTCATGATTACTGGGGATCCTACCTATAATTAAATTAAATTTAAAAATATTAAATAAATATCTCTTTATAAAACACAGTAGGCACTGGAGTAAACAAAGTTTTAAATGTTACAAAGTCTTTCACATAATAATAAAACATCCGTATGATTTGACCCAATTTGAAAAATCCACATGAAGTCTTTAAGATGCAAACACAAGCAAGACAGGTTTATGAATGGTTTATTGAACCAGATTTTGAACCAGTTTGTCAAAAACCAACCCTTTCTGTGATTTCTCTCCCTATTTGATTTCTCTAATCTCACATTCCTCTCTCACATTCCTTTTTAGTATGCTGGATTTTTTTTTTTTTTTTTTTTTTTAGTAAGCTTCCTCATGCTGTCTTGATGGCTCTGTAGACCTGATGATGATCCTGTCCTTGGCACCACCTGGAACCTGGTTCTAAGAACTGTTGGCTCTTGGCAACCTCTGAAGCTCCTGTAGACCTCCTGGAAAGATAGGCTTTTTGGACCCATCTGTTAGATATCATTTGCAGGATACCTACCTGCCTTTCTGCTTTATAACAACACAACAAAAATCTGAATTCATTTTCCTATCTTTTTATTTTTTTTATAATTTTTTCTTTTTACACATGATTTCAGTAGACTTTTTTATTAAGAAATTTATTTGTTGAACAATCAAACATACTTTTTAAAAAACAATAATATATATATATAAATTCTGAAAATTAGATTTATGCCCTAGAGGAGCACCCCCCCCCCAATTAACCAACATTTCCCCACCCCTCCTTCCCAATACATCTCTACAAATGCCTTAGTTTGTGTGTAACTACACCTTTTCAGGATTTAAAACATTAGAATTGACCATCTTTCACAATGACCAGGGTCTACCTCCAGCCTCCATAGACAAATGAAGACATGTGACTCTTGGTTCTCTGGGTTATGCTAAAATAATTGATTTTATGGGTTAATAGTTAATAGGAACAGAAAAGACACACAGTTAATATTAACCAACAGCTGTGTTCACTCTGTCTCTCTCTCTTCCTACACCTTTCTCACTCTCTCATTTGTAAACACAAAAAATTAATGAAAGAAATAGAAGAAATGAAAAACTGAAAAACTAAATTTTATCCACAGAAATCTCTCTTCCCTTAATAGCTAGATGACCATTTGGGTTTGATTTTCAGATATAATCTACTGTCCTGGGATACTGAGATTTAAAATCAGATGCATTCAATTTTATTGGGGTCACTTAATTAACTAAAGAGGGCAAACAGTACATAAATCTTCTAAGACCCTTTCTTACATTCTTTATTTTGTTATAGTAAAATGCTTTACTTAAAGGGGTAGAAAATATTTTATATTGTTTGTGTATCTACCTCAGAATATTCAAAGACATTGAAATTTTATATCTATTTTTCTTAACCTGGGTATTAGCCTATACAAATTTTCCAAAAGCACAAATCAAGAGTTCTGTTTAACAAATCACTTCAAGTGTTTTCCTTACAAGAATGTTTTCATTACAGGTTGATGGGGAAAGATGCTGCTCCTTTTGGTAGTATGGCTTTCATGCTTGCAAATGATTTCTTGGCATGTTAACCTCTGTCAAAATAATTTGCATATTGTTATGACTTTTTACTCATTTTCTCCCTGTAATTTTCTCCAACATCATAATTAATTCTTTGAGAGTTATAAGTTTTTTTTTCTCTTGCAAAAAAGGGATGAGATGATGGAAAGAAAATGATGTATTTTTCTCTTGCTTCATTGAGAGCTGTGGTTGCCCATTAGTATCCACAGAAGGTTGGTACCAGGACTCCTCTGAGTACAGAAATCTGTCAATGCTCCAATGCCTTGTATAAAAAATTATATGTTTTGCGTACCTACACATTGTCTCACCTACTTTGAATCATCTCTATATTACTTAAAATACCTATTACAATGCAAATGGCATATAATTAGCTGTTAGAGTGTATAGTTTAGTGACTAATAACAGGAAAAATTGGGTATATTATCAGTACAGACACATTTTTTCCCAAATATTTTCAATGTTAGATATTTTTAATCCATGGATGTAGAACCTATGGATATAGAGGGAAGACTATATAATATTTTAGAAGAAACTAAGGACATTTTAATGGGATATAATATTGCACTATACCATTATTTAAAGTCCCATATTATTCCCAGAAACGCATTCCAAGGACACATTGGAATTGTCTTAGTTGGAAATTTTAATAATCAATAGAGATAAATGGATAGTTGAAGTGTAGGAGGGAGTCCCATTCAAAAATAAACATACCCTGTTTGTAAATATTTTTTGAGCAGTGCCTACATGACAGGCATGGAAGCAGTCACTAAGTTATCACCAAACAAGACAGGTGACCATGCTCATACAAAGACCTCTCTGAGTTACAGCCATATGCTTGCTAATCATATTAAACTAGCTAGCTACTCAACCTCACAGACACATGATCTTCTGACCTCACTACACTGTAGTTCACAGTATATTGACATGAAGGTATGGAAATATAGAACATTTCTAGAGTGTTTTCAATTTGTACTCTGAAAAACTAACCACATTTTAAATCTTAAACTCCAATGAAAATAAAAATCAAGATAGAGTCAGAGAAGTAAGAGAAGTGGGTGTAGTATCCAGAGAACACACAAAAAAAAAAAAAAAAAACCAGAGAAGTGACTTATGAACTTAAGGTTTAAGTATAAGAAATAAAACAGATGGAAATGACAAAAGTTTAGCAAGTTGGGAGTTGAATGAGAGTGTCTTACTGAGTTTAATCTTGATCTTGATTTAACAAGATAACCTAGTGGGCATTCTTCCATGATAATGATTTCAAATCCTAATAAAATAATAAATCAATGGAAGGTGACCTGCTGTGTTTATCTGTAGCTCCATGGAAATGCTTTCTAGCAGGTTGTGGACCAATTCCAATGAAGGGGAAAAGGACAGTCTCGTGGTGAAGTGTTCATAATGAAGAAACAAATCAGCCAACTATGAATAAGAATTATCTACAGACTGTAACTCATGAAGTGAGTGTTCAGGACACAGCATTTCAACAGGACTCTGTAGGAAAGGAAAATTCGAATATCAAGCTTACATAGACTTTCCATTTGTGTTGACTCATAATTTATAATATTGTGAATAAATGAAGTATAAAATATGTGTATATGGTGATCAAAAGAAGTTTTTTGGAGAAACTATATACAATCAAAGCAAATAGTTTTCTCTTAAACAGTTTAATCTGCACTGCACTGAATGTAGAGATGAAATAGGATCCAAGTCATATTGAATAATTATGCAGATCTTACATATAGAGAAATCAACATACTGGATCTGCATATTTATTCATTATGAAAGAAGCCAGTGACTAAACATTACTTTGTTCCATCAATTACCTCATTGATTATACTACATTTTAATTCAAGAAATTGACCTCAAATCTCATTATTTAAGCAATTTAAATTTTTGAGAAAGCTACATTTGCATTGATGTAATTTATAATCACATAACAATGAGCAACTATTTTGAGAAGAAATAAATAATGTCCTTTCCTGCCCACTCTGGGGTGGTGTCTTGCTATCAAATTGCATTGTAGACATCACTATGATCGGTTAACATTAAGGGTTAAATCAAACCATTTGCTTAATGTTAGAAATGTTGTGCTATCCTAGCCTATTTCATAATTTCAAGTAATCCACAAATTTTTTCTCACTTGAAATTAATTTATTTACTAAAAATCATAGATGACAGAGTAATCTGGCAGCCTAGTACTAAAATAAAGATGAAAGCTGATTCATTTATTCCTTCAAGAAAACATTTACCAAAAGCCTACTACCTATCAGGCAGTTCTCCAGGTATATAGACTATAAAAGAAAACAAAAGCTGGCAGAAGTCATACTTTCAAACAGCTTCATTGGGAAGGGAAAGATAATGTCTAACAAATAGTATGGTAAATAATTTACTAGCATATAGCAGGAAATAGTGCAGTGACTGACACATTGTAGAAGAGTGTTAGAGTAATAGATAAGGAGGTAAGGGAAGACCTCACAGACAACATGTGAACCGTTTGATGGGTGAGACCTGCTGTATGTGATCAGCAATGAGGTGTGCAAAGACCGTGCAGTGGCAGCAGGCTTGGAGAGTTTGGAGTGGCTAGTGTGAGCCAAGCAGCCCGTGTGTGCGAAGGAGAATGCAGAAGGGGGAGAAGTGACAGGAGTGGAGTGAAGTGGAGTCAACTGGAGCGGAAGCCAAACCATGTCTTCACCTTTTACTTTGAGTGGCTGAGTGTTTGGAGTGTTTAAGAGAAGAGTGACATTTTCACCCCACATGTTTTTAAAGCTATCAAAAAAAAATCATAATGACCTAAAACATTTTTAGAAATGCTTTGCTATGAATTTTAAGTGAACTTTATATTGAAGAATAATTACCTACAGAAAAGTTCAAGAATCACATCTTTGCAGCTTCATTAGTTTTTTATAAAGTACATACAATCATATCACCATCTTCCACCTCAAGAAATAAAAGGTAGAAACTTAAGCTGGTGCAAAGCAATGTCCCTCCCAGACACTATTTTTTTCTCCCTGAATTTAACTTGTATCTTGATTTCATTCATTGAACTTTAATTGTGCCTATGTTTTTAACTTTATAGAAAATAAAATCATACAGAATATGCTCTTTTATGTCTGGTAATTTTCTCAGAATTATGTTTGAAAAATTAATCTGTGATTTTACATACAATAAACATGCATTCTATCTCATTACTCAAAAAACATAGTTTTCCAAAAAGCCAACATTTACTTATCTTCTGTACTGTTGGTGGACATTTGGATTGTCACCGTTTTAGGATAGCTGTTCTATGAATTTTGAGGTACAGGGCCCTTAGCTCCATATTTAAACTTGTAGGAGTAAAGAAGTTACATCATAGAATATGTTTTCAGCTTTGGTAGATAGTGCAAAATGATTTCCAGAGGGGTTGAACCAACATATACTCCCTCCAGCTGTATGGGAGAATGCAGTTTTTTACACAACTTTGCCAACCCACATTTAGTGTTGTCATTGTATTAGTTGACTAGAGCTGTCATAGCAAAACACCAGTCTGAGTGGCTTAAACAACAAAAATAGATCTCCCTGTTCTAGAGGCTAGAAATCCATGATCAAGGTGTTGCCAGGTTGTTGGGTTTTTTTGTTTTGTTTGTTTGTTTTTTGGTTTTTTTTCTGAAGCTTCTTTTGGTGGCTTTTACAGTGTCATCTTCTCTTTTCTTGTCTTCACAGGGCCTTCCCTCTGTGCTGTCTGTGT
Organism: Aplodontia rufa; assembly: GCA_004027875.1. NCBI lineage: Eukaryota > Metazoa > Chordata > Mammalia > Rodentia > Aplodontiidae > Aplodontia > Aplodontia rufa. The sequence continues at coordinate 22,214 of PVKS010006991.1, read as the reverse complement.
CCTCATTTCATTTTCCATTTTGACACCATTCATACTGGATTAGGGCCTACCCCAATGACCTAGTATAACTTTAATTACCTCTGTGAAGATCCTCTTGCCAAATACAAACACATTCTGAGGTCCTGGGGCTAGGATTTCACATAAGAGTTTTTGGAGACACAATTCAATTCATAACAGTTTTCTTTTAAATTTTAGTCATCTGGTGGAAATTTTAATTTACACTTTCCTGATGACCAGCAAAGTTGAGCATATTTTTTTTTACATGTGTAGCAGCCCTTTATTTGTTTTTTGTTTGTTTGTTTGTTTTGCTTTTATTTTTCAGGGCTGGGGATGGAACTTGGGTCCTTATGCGTGCTAGGCAAGCACTCTGCCACTGAGCTAAATCCCCAACCCCTGTGACAGCCCTTTAGATAATCATTCTTTGTGAAGTCCATGTTTAAGTGCCCATTTATTTTCTTGTATTTTCTTTCTTCTTTTTCAATCACTTTAGCAGTTTTCATATTTACCATTTGTGAAACTTTTGTCAGATATGCATATGCAAATATTTTTATCAGTTCTGTAGTTTATTTTTCATTTCAGGTGAAATAATTTATTCGACAAATGGAAATGCTTAATTATGATAAAGTTCAATTCATCAATTTTTGGTTAATACACATTTTTTTCAGTGTAAGAAATTTCTGAACTACTCTCAAATTAAGAAAGTATTACTCTAATATGTTTAAAATAAAAAAAACTTAACTGCTTTTAATTTCCCATTTAGGTGCACAATTTTGCTGTAACTGATTTTAGTGTACACATATAGGTATGATCCAGTACATTTTTCCATATTATTCCTATTCACCATCATTTATTTAAAAAAGTACTTTCCTCACTGCACTACAGTAATTATTTTGAAAAATTCAGTGATTGTATGCATGAGGATTTCTTTCTGCAATCTTTTGTTATGTTGGCCACTTTGTCTATCCTTTGGTCAAAGTCCTTCTGTCTTAGGCACACTAACACACTGTTGGTGGAGCTGCAGACTGGTACAGCCCCTTTGGAAAGCAGTGTGGAGAATCCTCAAAAAATTAGGGATGAGACCACCATATGATCCAGCTATTCCACTGCTAGGTATCTTTCCAGGGGATTTAGAATCAGCACATTATAGTGACTCAGCAATATCTATGTTCATAGCAGCTCAATTTACAATAGCTAAATCATGAAAACAACCCAGATATCCCTCACTGGATGAATGGATCCAAAAGCTGTGGTACATGTATACCATGGAATTTTACACAGCAATTAGAAATGATGATATTGCAGCCTTTGAAGGTAAATGGATGGCTATGGAAGAAATTATGCTGAGTGAAATCAGCATAACTAAGAAAACCAAGGGTCGAATGTCGTCACTCATCTGCGGAGGCTGGAACAAGACCCTGGCCATTGAGAGAGGTGGTCTATTATCAGGTGTTAAATCCAGATATCATGTAATATTACACAACCTAATACTTTTTTTTAGAGATGTTGTGGGAAGGGGAAGGGAGGGATAAGGGTGGGCAATTGGGGGGCACTCCTGGGGGTAAATCCAATTTTCAGAATCTATATACATTATATATTATTTTGTTAAAATTTGTATGATTGTTCAACAAATAAATTTCTCAAAAAGATCCATAAAAATTTTAAAAAGTGCTAGAAAAAAGTCCTTCTGTCTTAAAGTTTGTAACTTTAAATTCTTTAAATAAATTTATTTTTTCTCATACTAATTTTATCTATAAAGATGAAGACAAATTTTATGTATTCATGTATTGTTATGAATTCAATAATGTAGTACAAAACTGGCATACACTTTTGCATGTGACTGATGAATTCAATTTTTACATAACCTAGAAATTTATATTTCTGAAGTTATTTATAGACATGAATATTGAGTTTCTTTTAGAATGTTCCCAGATAATAATTGAGAATTATTTATTTCCTTTTATACACAAGGAAACAAAGCTAATTGCCTACCTAATGTAAGATGAATTATTATTTAAAATTACAATTCACAGTCCCTGTCTTCCCATTCTGTTGTTTAACAAATAAGGCAAGATGCCACTTTAGACCATTTGTCTTCCTTAAGAAAATAGAAAGCTGTGTTTCTGGGATCAAATTCTGTGTACAGACATCCATTAACTCTTAATTTATAGTTAATAAAACTTTGAATTTCCTTACTAAATGGCATGTGCTTAGATGAGTCATAACTCATGATATAGCTTATTCAGTTATATTTCAGTAATTTAAGTTAATTGAGTCAAATAGCAACATGCCAGGGGGTCTGAATGTAGAAGATTTCAGATTCTGCCTTTGCCATTTCTTTTCAATTACTGAATCACATAATCACCATTTCTCTCCCAATTGACATCAGTATCATTGAGAGTATTTATCTTACTCCCAGGATTTAGTCCAGTGTTCATTTGCATTTTTATCCATGCTCCAGATATAGTTACATATCAGTTTTCAACCCTCTGGATATGAAATGTATCTCCCTTTAACATCACCTTATTATCAGCCGTATAGTTCTTGCATTTTTTTGCCCTTTATACGTTAATCTTTGGATGTCTCTTTGTGTTAATAAATAACTACTTAGGCATTTTAACCTATGTATGTATTTATTACATTTTGTTAGGAGAGACAGATAATTATGCTCCTGGTCTTATTTCTACTAATGGCTTTTTGCTCACTCTAGGAATCTGTAATCAGATATACCTGGGAGATTAATACATGAATTGCACATTTTCAGTCATACCAACTCCCCCACATACTTAAAAAAAGAATTGCTTTAAAATGTTTACAGTAAAATTTTTTCACATGTCATATTGAAATGTCTCCTTTTCTACATCAGGATCTGATGATATATCAATCTGAAATCATAGTCTTTCAATTATTCTTCTATATTAGAAAAAATTTTGTTGCTGCCTGTGAGACTCTTGTCATTCTTGAATGTTCATCTTGTGTTGTATTTAAACCTCATACCTCTCCTCACAAGAATTTTCTGCTACATTTCCCCCCTCCTTTTCCCCAAAAGGTACCACTAATGTATACCTTAGAAAGGATAAAGAGGCACATTATTACTTACTAAACTACCCTAAAAGAGATTACTATCCTTCCCTAGTTATCTGTAGTTTCTTGGTTGTTCTGTTTGGTTCCAGGAAAGTAGTCAGATTAATTTTAGCTTACAGGGTACTTATCTGGAAAAGTTCTTGGAAAAGGAAACGTAAGTGGATTAAAGGGGAGTTGAGATTCAAAGCAGGCCTGGAAATATCCACTGCACATACTGTGAAAATCTTTGAATATAAAATGAACTTTGAATATCATTTGAAGTGGGCCTCTGTCTCTCTGCTCCCTCAGTCATTCGATGCTGCCATGACCTTCGTTGCGGTATGCTACAGTTGTTGAGGTGTTCCCCAGAGATCATGTGTGAGACAGCACAAGAAAGTTTAGAGCTGAAATTATTGTGTTATGAATATCTTAAATGAATTAGTGTATTAGTCCCCTGGTAGAGAGTATCTGGTTGGTAACTGTAGTTAGGAAGGGTATGGCTGCAGGTGCTGGGTCAGTGGCGATGGAAACTTGGGGTTTATCTTTAGTCCATGGTGAGGAGCTCCCTCTTTCCCTCTGCATCCTGGAGTCAAATTCCTGCCATGATGTTCTGCTGCATCTCAGGGTCAGAGCAATGGAATCAGCCAACTAAGCACTGAAACCTCTGAAACTGTGAGCAACAAATTTTCCCTCCTCTAAAATTTTTCTTGTCAGGTATTTTGGTCATAGTGGCAAAAAAGTTTATTAAAACAAGGTGGAATTATGAACCTGAAACTGACAGCAGAAAGCTGTTTGCAAATATAATGCTCATCGGCCATGCAATCAGTCCTTCCTTGGAGGAGCACTGAACGGCAAATGCCATGCCTGACACATGTACTTCTGTTGGAAATGGTGTGAAAAGGTGTTGACTGAAGTAGGCCTCCCGGATGGGGCCTCCTCCCAAAAAGCTCCACTAGATTCTAGGCATCCATTAAGAGATTTGACCACATATTTCCAGTTAATGTATAGTTGGCTTATAGACTGACATCTCAAAAGACATTCTTTGATTCTCTTACTTCTCTGATCAAAAAAAAAAAAAAATAGAGGTCCTCTAGAACTTCACCTGATAGGCACCTTTAAATCCAAGTCTCCACGTTACCTTCCATCAGAAAAATCAAGGGGAGTAAGGGTCAAAATCCAACTTGACACCACTTTATCTCCTCATATCAAGTTTTTGGAGTAATCCCTGTGAGATATCCCTTCCTTCCCTTCACAGACACTGCACTGTCTCTAGAGAAAATCTCTTTCCCCATGTTGGTTATCTTCTAATATTATTCATAAGGGTGAAGGGTGGAGAGAAGTACTGATTCTGCAGAAGTGGACCCTCACTCAGCCCATGTGAGGGTGTATATGAAGTTCTTTGGGGTCTTGAAATGCAGTGCATCAAGGAACATTTTCTTTCAATTGGGTCTTACCATCCATTCTTGTATTAACAGCAAATATAATTTTGGTACACATTTTTATTTCTATGAATATCAAAGCATGTAGAAAATTAACAAGCTGGAGACCAATAGCTCTAATTTAGTAAAGCCACTTTTCTGTAAAGATGTTTTACATTATTGAATTGAGCTGCATTATATGAGGAGCCATGCTTAGTCACTACATATAGATGACACCCAGCATACAATGGTTGACTTAAAATTTTTGAACTTCACTGTGATGTGAAAACTTACTCAAACCACTCTGTTTTTCACATTCAATATAAACTACAGGAAACATTCAATACTTAGTTCTAAAATAGGCTTTGTAATAGATGTTTTTGCTCAACTATTGGAAAATGTAAGTGTTCTGAATACATAGAAGATAGGCTAGGCTAAGCAATATTTTGTAAGTTAGGTATATTAAATGTAGTTTTGAGATTTTAAGTTTGGCACCAAGTTTTGAGCCTCAGTGTGCTTTACCACTGAGCTACATACCTAGCCCATTTTTTACTTTGAGATCGGGTCCCTCTATGTTGCTTAGGCCTCACTATGTTTCTTAGGCTGGCTTTGAACTTGCCATCTTTCTGCCTCCATCTCCTGAGCAGGGATTGCAGGTGTGTACCACCATCCCCAGCTTTAAATATAATTTGAAGTACAGTGCATTACCTTCAACTTAACAGTTAGTTTAACAGGATGTAAATGCATTGCAAGCCAAGGAGTAGCTGTACTTAAAATATCAAAAGCACTCCTGTTATATATTTAAATTTTTAATGAAATTTCAAGTTATGGACTATTAAAAGTAAATCAGTATGTATTTATATATTTGTTTGTTTCTAAGTATTATAGGTATTCTTTTAGAATAGTAAATTATACTCTATGTATTTTGGATTATTTGTCAGGATAACTGGAGCTGTACTTATTCAGTGAATCCACTGTAAAATTAATGATGACTTTCTCAAAGTCATGACTTTCAAATATCTTTCCCTACAAACTCTTAAGTCAAATTAAATAAACGCAGTATTGGAGGTTTGCTATAATGTGTCCTGTCATTAAAAACAAAGTTGATAATTTAAAATTAAGAATGGCAGGGGCTTGATACACTTGTCTTAAGATGTTAATGAAGTACTTCAAAACACTGATATGAGTCCAATTCTCAGATGTCCATTACAGAGATTTATTTATATTTTCTTCAGAATATATTTTTTCAAGAATAATTCAACCTATAATCTGCACAAGGACAAAGACCCATCTAAATAAGGGGTAAAAATAGGTGATTTCACTCTCACAGAGTGGGAAATTTCACTCATATTGGGTACTCTGCTTGTTTTCAACAGTGGCAATATTCAAAATTTCAGTATCATTAAGCAAAACTTTTTGGAAAGTTGCTATTCTAGGTTGCTCATTCAACCTAGAATAAATGAGGCTGTGGTCCTAAACCTTCTTACCAAAACTTAAAACCAAGATCTGAAAAGATCCAACTGCTCTAAATAACTCAACTGGGTCCTTCCAAAAGTTCAACAATGCTTACAATAACATAAAAATAACCATCATTCAAGAAGAACAAACACAATGTCTGACACCAAACAAAATATTATGACTCAAGGCAGAAGCAGAAAAATACTACTAAGAATAAGGAGAAAATTTTTCATTTGAAATTAAACCATAATTGATATAAATGGTAAAAATAGAAGACAATGATATGAAAAAATACAATATAACTATTTGCATATCTGAAAGGCTGAGTGGAATATCAAATAGCTTATGGAAAGTCATAAAAGATAGGTCTGCCTCACAAATGAACCTCTATATATGAAAACTACAATGTTTAAAATTTAAAAATATATTGAATTTTATTAATAGCAGATTAGACACCAACGAAGAAAAGTTCAGTTAATTCGAAAACAAAAGAAACTGGCCAAAAGTAAGACAACGAAAACAAAAATGTAACAAAATAAACAGAGCACCAGTATTTCAAACGGGCACTCAATTAGTATACTACCTATGATTTCTCATGCTATTAAAAATAAAATTGATGTTTTAAAATTAAAGCATGTCAAGAGCATGATATGGAAGGAAAGAAAGGAAAAAACCTCACACAAATTTCAAACTATGAATAAAATAATGAATATATTAATTCACATTGCTCATGTAACTCAAGGAGAAAAAAATATAAAGAGAACTACACCAAGTAACACAATAATATAATTACTTAAACCCAGTAATATTTGGATGTGGTTGCACACCCCTTTAACCCTGGTGACTCAGGAGGGTGAGGCAGGAGGATCACAAGTTCAAGGTCAGCTTCAGCATGTTAGTGAGATCCCGTCTTAAAAATAAGTAGGGCTGGGAATATAGCTCAGTGGTAGAGCACCCCTGGGTTAGGTCTTCATTATCAAAACAAAATGAAACAAAATAAAACAAGCAAACAATATCAATAACAACAACAACAATAAAAAGAAACCCCAAACTCAATGATAAGGAAGAAGTCTTAAAAACAGACACAGGAAAAAGAACGGTACATGCAAGGAAAAATGATAAGAGTGTTTTATCTTTAGCAGAACATTATATACTGGAGAGAAATGATAAATGTCAGCAGACTTCTCATCAGGCATAAGGCAAGCAAAAGGCAGCCCAAAAACGTTTTTAAATTACGGAAGAGAAAAAGAACTTATTTTTGCTGAACATTTTTATGCAGAAAATATATTTTTTAAAACATAGATGAAATAAAACTTTTATGTGCAAAAACTTAATTTAATTCACCAAATGTACAGCTTCACTACAAGAAAAATCAGAATTAGTTATCCAAGTCAGGGCTGGAGTGGTGGTTTAGTGTTTATAGTGCTTGCCTTGCATGTTCAAGGACCTGTGTTCAAGCCCCAGTATCACATAAACAACTAAGTGTTGGATCAATGAGAATCAGATGAAAAACTAAATAAAAATTAATTCAGTCTCTCTCTCTCTCTCCCTTTCTCTTTAAAAAAAAAACTTATTCAAGTAGAAGGAAAATTTTATCAGATAAATATTTGGAACTACAGTATAATTCAGTGGTAGACTAGCATGTATGAAAGTGAGATCCTGGGTTCAATTCCCAGCCACAGAACCACAAAACAAACACCCTGCACTAGAATGAAGGCCACCCAAACTATTAACTTTGGGCATAAACTTAATACTATGAATTTTCATCTAAATCTCCTTAAAGACATGTGACTAAAGCAAAAACAACTTATGTATGCTTAATAATTTTATGTGTGTGTGAATGTAAAACCATATTTCAACATTAATTTAGAAACTAGAAGTGGAAAAATGGGAATGTACTTATGTGTGCTTCTTATAATAATATAAATTACATATAGGTATTTGTTACATATAATATATTTATAAGCCTGTAGTATCACTTGAAAGTAAAGTGTGGTAAGTTGTAGATGTGTAGTGTAAATGCTTAAGCTATCATTACATAATACAATACAGAGTTACATTTAATAAACCAACAAAAAATTATAAATGGAATTTTAAAAAATGCTTCATCCAAACTAAGATTTAAAAGGAGCAAAACATGACAAAAATAACCAACAGGACAAGTTGAAAACAAATAGCAAGGTGACAAACTTAAAGCAAACCATATCTTTTCTTTCTTCTTTTTAAAAAAGAGAGAGAGGGACGGTGAAAGCAATCAATTGTTTAGTTTTTCATGTGGTTTTCATTGCTCTGACACTTCATGGTGTATGTGGTGTTGGGGTTCGAACCTGTGTCCTTGTGCATGCCAGGCAAGCACTATAACCACTGAGCCACCACTCCAGCCCCACAAACCATATCTTTAATGGCACTAAATGTAAATTAAATGGAATTACCAGATTAGGTTAAAAAAATTAAGAGCCTGTGAAATGCTACTTTGTAAAAAACACCAATATGTTAAAATAAAAAATGAAATATGGAATATTATGCTAATTTTAGAAATATAGAATGTTCATACTAATATTAGACAGTAGATTTCAAAGTAAAGAATATTGAAAGGATTTATAATAGATAATATATAATGATCTAATAGCCAGTTAAGAGAATATTACAATCTAAAATTTTTTGTACCTAAGAACAGCTTCAGAATATATGAAGTTATAATTGGTATGACTTCAAAGAGAAATAGGCAAAAGTCATAGCTATACTTAACTACTTCATCACATTCTCTTGATATCTGATAGAAAAAAAATTGATGTAAATTATTAAGTATACATAAGACTTTAATACACTGTTAGCAAAATTGGCCTAATTGACACACACGGATTATTCCACCCAACAGTAGAAGAACACATTTTATTTACAAATTCACATATAATATTTTTCTAAAGTAGATTAAGCTATAGGCCATAGAAACAGTCACAATAAATTCAAAAAGTTTTATTTCATATGAAGTATGTGATCTGATCATGATGGAATTAAACTAGTAATCAACAGAAAAATAACTGGAAAATCCTCAACTGTTTGGAACTAAATATCAAATTTCTAAATAACCCATGGATGAAAGAAAAAAAGCAAATTAAAAAGATTTTAATTCATACTTTATACTATTTACAAAATATTTACTCACAATTACTTATAGTCTTAAAGGAATCTTTTAGAATCATAAAACTCCTTGAAGAAAATATAAGAGAAAATTTTTGTCACCTTGGATTAGCCCAAGATTTCTTAGAAATGATGCCCCACACTCAATCCATTAAAGAAAAACAGAAAGTCTATGTGTCTTTTCTATTGAAAGGCTGTTTAAATATTTTGCCATTGTTTCTCTGGGTTGATTTGATAGCATTGCTCTTTTTTCTTGCTCGCCTCTTCACTCATTCTACGGCGACTTGGCGGGTGGATAATGATAAGGGGATTCTTATTCCAGAGAATGGCTTCTGAAGTAAGCTAGTAAACTTCCCACTCTGAAGCCAGGAAATTATTAACTTTGACTTTGCTGCTAGTTTTCAAGTTTGTTTTGGAGAACTCCAGGGTGAATCTCATTGAGAAGAACTTAGACATTTTGTCCATATTTCCTGTTTCACACATATGGGGTCAATTTCAGACTCCGGTTCATTGGTATTCAACCAAAGTTGTTAGACCTGGTCCTAACACAGTCCCTTCTACCCTAACCCTAGGACAGACTTCAGCTTCTTCACACTTGAATCTGCCTTCAGTCCTCTCTGCATCTCAATTTGGACCATTACAATCAAGACCATTACAAGGTCTTTGAGTGTTTGCATCAAAACCACTTCACCAGAATGGAGGCAAAGGAAGTATGGACACCCACCTCTTTCAAGAAGATGCCTGCTTCAACAACATTCCAAATAAATATCTTAACTGTTTCTCCCTATTCTCTCACAAGTATTTCATATTTTATAACAAGTAATGGAGTTCAAAAATCATGGAGCTTGTTCCCAAACATCAAACATTTCCTCAAATTCTCCATATGAGGGTGTGGATTTAGATTTTCTCATTATTTATTTTGTAGCATTTTAAAGATAACTCATTTTAGTGATTCTGTTCCATTTAAAATTTAGATTCTGAAACTGATTTCTGATGCCAAGAGCAGTTATTCTAGAATTGTTCAGTATTCCAAATGTTGCAGGGCAGATTCATAAGCATCGTAAGTTCCTGGAGAGTATTACTTTCTGAGCTAGTGATTTCAGCCTGACCACCAAACAGGTTATTTGAATAACATTCTTAGCTCATACCTGTTTTTAACACGGATGATGACATGAGATGATATGCTACATCACTTTCAACACTAACAATTTTTATTTCTCTACAGATAGTAATGTTTTATCACAAGAATTGTAAGTACATATTAAAAAGAAAGAATGAATATAAAGAAGAGCATGAAATTGAGAAATATAGAGATAGTGAAAATGTTCTGTTTTACCATGACTAACAGGATTTATAGTAAGAACAAATGATTTATTGATAACATGTCTTAATTAATGTCTTGATTATACATCTGTAATTATTTATACATTGATAGTCCTTGTTAATTTCACTTTCTATCCCACTTAATTCTAGATGCACTCTGGGAATGTTTCACGTGTGAATAAAAATGATCTGAGATTCACCTTTGTCTGTCTTCAGTATGCCAACAACTCCAATAACATTTGAGTTCGCTCTGGTGGCTTCTGTCCCCTCCCACAGTCAGGCAGCCCTGCTGTGGCTTCTTTTTAGGTAACACCACTGTACTGTCAATATCCACTAGCATTTGTTTTTTGAAGATCTAACTTTGATAAGGTCAATTACTGAGCCTTATAGAAGCTGACACTTTTCCCTCTCTCTGCTTGGGTGTTGTTTTTATCCTGAGGGGTGCAAAGCCTCCTTGTGTATGATGCAGTATCTGAAAATGAAACAAAGCTCTTGCAAAATAAGCCTTTGATTTTTATTTGTAGCTTACTGTTACCTCTGTCCATCACACACACACAACAAATCATCTGATGATTTTAAAAGAATCATTGGAATGAGGGCAACTAGAACAAATAAATATTAACTATTTTGAAAAATGTGTGTGTGCTTGTATTGTAAGCCAGATTCTGCAGGAAGAGAAATAATAGGGAGCATATACATCTCAAAAGCAAGAAGTCATAAGTATATGTTATGTTTATAACAGTGTGTACTTATTTATTTATTTTTCATATTGGGGACTGAAACCAGGGCCAATCTACCCTAAGTTTTTGTTTGTTTGTTTTTTAGAAAGACAGAGGGACAGTGAGAATGAGAGAGAAAGAGGATCAACTTTATTTAGTTTTTCCTGTGGCTTTCATTGCTCTGATACTTCATTGTGTGTGTGGTGCTGGTGTTGGAATCTTCCTGCATGTCAGGCAAGTGCCCTAACTGCTGAGCCACCACTCCAGCCCCTACCCCTTTTTATTTTGAAACAAGATCTTGATAAGTGCCTGAGGCTGGCCTCAAACTTGTGATCCTCCTGCCTCAGCCTCCCATTTCTCTGGGATTACAGGTGTGCTCTGCTGTACCCATATATGCTGTTGTGCTTAAGAGATATTTGTTGTGTTATATTTAAGGTATATGTTATGTAAGAAGTAAAAAGCATCTGTATAACTGTAATATGGTCTGAATACTTTAGAGATAGTAACTGAGAGGAGGTATTATTCATTAAAGCATTTATTATTCACTAAATATTCTTGAGAATCTAGTGGATGGATGGATGGATGGATGGATGGTAAAGATATCATTTCAGAGTGGCTGTAAAGGAATTGGCTACTTCTTTCATATCAGGAGAAACTAAAAAATATTGGAGTTATCAGTGATTGGATTTTTAAACATATCACTCCTACTAGTTTGAGTTTATTACTTTCAGTGTGATCATGAACCAGCATTTGAGGATTTTGAAGGAATCACCCATTCACCATGGGGAAGTGAGTTGGACGATAAGTTTGAGCTTAAATACTATGCTAAACTCCGACAGATCCCTGACTCTCATGACCATGGCTTTGTTACCAGGCCTAACTTGTCTGCTTTACTCTCTTTTCTTGGTATAAGTGTTACCCCAAGAGGCTTCAAACAAATGTAGTTTGACACAATTGGAATGGTTTCATCAATTTGAATGTATCTAGATAAATTACTGAAAATTCATGTCTCTTATCTCTTACTTGTAAAATGAACAGTCACTTTATATACATGTACATGCATGTGTATATCTATATTTCATATATATTATACAATCATTTTATATACTACTTTCATATATAAAATGTATATATGTATGTATACATATATATATATATATAGCTAAAATTTAACCAACTTCATATCATACACGTGCACACACACACACACACACACACACAACATTCAATAGAGTTCCTTATCTGAGGGGATATGTTCAAAAATCCCTAGTGGATATCTAAAACCATGTATATTACAGAGCTCTGTACTTCATTCCCTTTTCAATCATAATTAAGTACTTATTATGAACTGTGCTGGACTTTGGCAGTTCAAGGTACAGACAAAAAACTAGCCTGAATTTATTTTTTTCTTCAAAATTTTGGAAATAGAACATTAATTTTTCCTGAACTAAGAATCTAAGCCACTTTCTTATGTAAGTTTTTTTTCCCCTTTCATTACTGAGTTGAGAATTTCCACCTTTTCACTTTCATGTAATGCTTTATGACTTCTCTTTGACATATCTGAATTGCCTGCATCTCTACTCTTATGCTTTGGGGCCATTATTAAATAAAATAGAGAATACTTTACTTAAACACGAGGCCCATGATATTAATGGCAGTTGATATGATGAATGAGAAAGCTACCAAGTGACTAGTGGGCAGGCATGATATACAACATGGACACAACGGAGAAAAGTATAATTCATAGTCCAGTCAGGATAGATTGCAACTCAAAATTTCTTCAGAATGCCATGCAATTTAAAGCTTATGAATTAAATAGAATTGCTTAATTCTATTAAATGTAATTACCAAGCTGTATTTCACTGAGCTTTTATGCAATAGTTGGGAAATATAGACAAATATAGAATTTCCATTATCAAAAATAAGTATAGCTGGGTGTGATAATGCACACCTATAATCTCAGTGGCTCGGGAGGCTGAGGCAGAAGGATTGCAAGTCAAGGACAGCCTCAGCAATTTTCTGAGGTCCTAAGCAACTTACTGAGACCCTAACTCAAAGTAAAAAAAAATAAAATAAAAAGGATTGGGAATGTGGCTCAGTGGTAATGTGCCCCTGGTCTTAATCCCCAGTACTTCTACTACTATTAATAATAAAAATGAGGAGGAGGAGGAGGAGGAGGAGGCAGAGAAGAAGAAGAAATAGACCAAGTGGATCAGGGAGAGGAGGAAGGGAAGGAAAAGGAAAGGGATCATGAAAGGAGACTGAGCAAATTATTTTATGTTCATGTATCAATAACTAATAATGAATACTGTTATGTATAATTATGAAACACTGAAAAGAAAAAAGAAAAAGTTAGTGTGAGTTATTTTTACTTATCTGCATACCAACAAATAAAAATATATACACTATAAAATTAAAACTTTTTAATCTACTAGGGAAATCTACCCTTTGGGCAGACCACAAAAGGCAGGTGTGGAAGACATGAAAAGAGGTAAAAATAAACCTGTGCATACAGAAATGCAGGTGCTAATTGGTGACTGATACTAAGAGATAGGCCTGATAATGCCCTGGTACTGAACTCCTTTCTTATGCAAATAATGTCTCTGAATTAAGAATTATGTTTTCTGCCATAGTTGCTGAATATCACAACTGAGCAACTAAGGTGGGAGTTTCCTGGATCCACGTTACACAGATTAGCATTCTCTGCTTATTATGAACTACATAATACCTCAATATCATTTGTATTTCTATAAATGCATGATGATTTTTCTGGAGGGTAGTTTTCCAATTCTTTCCTAACATAATTTTTAAATAGCTTTGGGGAATAGAAAGAAGCATGTGTTGTTTAGTGAGTCATTAATATCATTGGCTTCTCAGAGATTTTATCTACTTACTCAAGTTTAGCAATTGTTAATATTTGGTTAAATTTCCCTTTGCATTCTCTCCCACACATATTATTACCATTTTTCTGTAAGTTTTGAGAATAAATTTCATATATTATGTACCTTTCATGATGTTTGCCTTCTACATACTTCTTTATTATATTTGAACATGATCACAATTCTAATGTACTTGAATAATGTGGTATTGTTGTCATTACATTTTCTGATCCATTCATTATTTCCCAGAACACATTTGTTCTGTGCCAAATATGTGTCTACAGTGGTAAACAAATTAGAAAAAAAAACTGCCCTGTTGGGACTTACATAATAAAAAATAAGTAAAATAAAATTATTAGGTTTATGGTAATGGAAATAAAATTGATGATTATACATAACAAAAACTACTGATATACTTTCATGTATTTGAATTGTGAAGAAAGGTACAGTAAAAGAATGGCTGAAAAATCAGTATGAGAATGTGGAAGGGGGTCTTCATCTGTACGCAGAGGTTTAGAAGTGAGACCATATGGTCAAACCCAAGAACATCCATATTTTTAGGTTCTTGTATGATTATATTAGCTAGATTATACAAAATATAGTGATTGTTTAGATTCTTTATTTCTTGTTGTACATTTGAAGATCATGAATGACCTCTTTCACTAGTGATCTCAAGTAACAGAAGCAAGAAAATCTGCTTTGTTGTATTTATGAATGGCAAAGTAGAGAATAGTGGAGTGCTCTGGAAGGTAGTCGTATTAGTTAACTCTTCAGTCCTGTGACCATAACCTTACAAGAGCAACTTAAAAGACCAAAAGTTAATTTGGGGTTCATAGTTTCAGAAGTCTCAGTCCATGTCCAGCTGTCTCCATTTCTCTGGCTTTAGGTGAGGCAGATCATTCTGGCAGGAGGTCAAGGCAGAGGAGTGTTTCTCAGCTCCTGGGAGCGAGGAAGCAGAGAGAGAGGGTGAGAGAGAGAAAGAGAAGCCAGGATCAAGATATAATCCCCAAGAACACGATCCCTTTGACCTACTTCATCCAACCATGCCTCCTAGCCTACAGTTACCACCCAGTAGTGCAGTCAAAGTGTTAATTCATTAAATGGATCAATCCATGGATGAGGTTACAACTCTCATAATCTATTCATCTCACTTTGGAATATTTTTACATTGCCTAAGATAAGCTTTTTTGAGGGAGACACCCCATATTCAAACCATAACAGTAGTATAACTGCCCTCCTACTGTGACTCAATCATATAGGAGAAATAAAACTTGAATTTGGGGATGGGGATGTAGCTTAGTTGGCAGAACACTTGCCTAGCATGTGTGAGACCCTGGGTTCAATCCTTAGCACCGCCAAGACAAAATACAGAAAAACAAACAAACAAATAAAAACTTGTATTTATAGGAATAACTATAAATAGAAGAATAACTATTTCCCAGCAGCGAGTCAGATAAGGGGCTTTCCCCAGATAACATACCCCCTTTGAGAGGAACACAGGAATATGCTACTCTCACTTTAAGTGTTGCTTTAACAAAAGCAAACTTGGCATTTTGTACTGAAAGTATCTCTTTGTGAGATGAACTATTGTCAAACATTTAAAAGAATTTGAATGCTTTTGTTGGAGTGTAAATTATGTAAAATTCAGATATATTATGAAAATTGAAACACTGAAAATTGCACATTAATACTGTTAGGGCTTTGATATGAGGTATCATGAGAAGTTCGTGTTTTAACACAGTAATGTTCAGAGATGAAATGATCAGTTTATGAGGATGCTAACCTCATCAGTGGATTTATCCATTTGATGGATTAATAATTTGAGTGTACTGCTGGGTGATAAGCGGGAGAGGCTGGGCACTGCTAGAGGAAGTAAGTCCCAGGGACCATGTTCATAGTGATTATGTCTTGTCTCTGGCTCCTTGTTCTCTGTTTCTTAGTTCCCTTGTGCTGGAGTAGCTTTCTTCCACCACACTCTTTTGCCCTGATGTTCTGCCTCAGAGCAATGGAGCCAGCCAACCGCGGACTGAACTCTGAAACAGTGAGCCTAAATATACTTTTCCTCTTGTAAGTTGTTCTTGTCAGGAATTTGGTCACAGAGACACAAAACTGATTAACACAAATACTAATGTTTTTGGTGAATGAAATACAAAGCAAATCTTTGAGCCTTAGAGCTGTTAGTGTTCTGTGACTATGTAAGTGTATATATGTGTACTTATTATTTCTGTTATAGTTCTTACTATAGTGTTTTAACTTATGGGTTCTTTTCCTACTTCTTTTATGTGAAGGTATGTCTTAAATATTGTCTTTGTATATAGTACAGGATATACAGGTTATACAAATAAACTCATTTATTTGAATGTCATAAATTTGTATGATGTGAAAATTTATTAAAATTAATATAGCAACTTTGTAATGTAATTAGCATCTAAAAGTGGCTATGAGATTTCCTAGTAGTTAAAGCAAGAGATTTACATTGTTGCTAAAACTACTTCAATAAATTAAATTTAAAAATACACAAATAATAAGTAGGTTAAGAAACTACTCCCTCATAAACTTTACCTGCATCTTTGAGAATATTTTGAGAGAATTTTCAGAAACAAAAGATAAGTAATTGACATTTATTTTCTAGAAATTGCCTTTACTTAGGGCTAAATGAGTTACATATTGAAGAGCAACTGGACTTTTCCTAGGTCTTCTGATCTGCCTCCTAATTGTAAAGTGAAAAAAAGACAAAGATTCCCGGTTAATGGGTTATATTTCAATTAAATATATAAATTTCTGAGTCAGTTTGCTAATGAGATTTTACTTTCCAACTATAATGAGAACAAAGAAAGAGCAGTATGTTTTCCCAGGCTAGGTCATCAGTGCCCTGACCACACTAGTGATTCAAGAGGTGAGGAAATGCTCAGCCTACTCCAACTCATTATCTCTGCAAGCAGGTGTCTAAAGGGCAAGGGCCTTAGCAGTGACTTCTCAAACAAGCTCATGTATGTTACATGGCAATGGTCAAAAAGATCTTTTAGTGCAATCAATGCTGCATCACTTCCTTTTAGGGGCTCAGTTTCAAAAAAGGCTAGAATGATAATATAGGGCAAATGACCGTCTTATTCTGATTACATTCAGGAAGACAATTAGCATTGCTAGAAATTCTTTAGTGTTAAAATTATTCTTTTATTATATCAATAGAAAGGTTTTCTCAGAAATATTTTAAAAAGAACATTTTTTTTCTCATTTTATTCTACTCAACATGAGTCACAAAGGTAAATTGGAGAAAGAAATTCTGTAGGTCTATCAGGACAAAATGAATTACCAGGTAGGTGCTCAGAATAAAGAATATTTTGTATTTTTATTTTGAAGAAAGCTCCATGGATAAATTAATACTGTGTTTGAGTAGCAATCTGAGTCATATATGAGGGTTCAAGCTGACACATGAAAGAAATCTTCTGTTCAAATCAGTGAGGGTAAATGACTAAAATAGTATTAGTCAAAATTATCTATTTGATTTTGTGTGTGTGTGTGTGTGTGGCTTCTTTAGTAAGGACAGGTTCACAAATGTGTGTGTATAAATGGCAGACTAATAAAGGTGACTTATAAGGACACCATCGAAAGCAGCATTATAATTAGTGTTCTTTAACAGGCACAACTTGGATGTAGCATTCACTTTGGAGCATGAGCATCTGTCTAATTTTGTCCCTCCCAAGCCTGTCTATATTTAAAAATCATCAATAATGAAGCTAATTTCTTCCATCTCTACAGGCACTGACAGTGAAAAATGAGCAAATAAGTTGAAATGAATATAAATATTAAATGCCCACATATATAGCTATTCCACATGGCTCAGGTGTTGGTCATTGTGTTGATCTGGACAATTTCTACAACATCTGACAGAGTCATTTCATTTTCTTTCACAATGATAAATAGGTCAAATTGCTCAACCACATAACTAGTAACATGTACAGGAAGTGGCTCTCTCTATAAAGTGTTGCATTTTCTATGACTGTGTTAATCTTTCTTGCTGAAAGAAAGAAGGAAGAAAGGCTGACTTCAAAACTATTAAAGTCAGGAATACTAGATATATTTATTCCATTTTTTTCCCATAGAGACATTTCCACTTGCTATAGAAGTTTGAGATGGAAAGAAAATGTAGACAAGTTAACATTTTTAAATAATATCACCATGTAATAGTAAACACCATTTATTGTTGTTGCTGTTCATTCTGATTTCTAAAACCAATTTCCCTATTTATAAACATACACTGACTCCTCAAGACTAGCAAATTCTGTACAAAGTCCTCTGACTTGGCATTTAAGATTGTCAATAATGTCATTAGTCTGGATTCTCCAGAGTAACAGAAGTAGTAAATCATATAGCAATATATAATGTGGAGGAATTCAACTCATATGATTATGCTATCTGTAATCTTGGAAATCCAGAAAGGTTGTGATATAACTGAATGAGTCCAAAGGTAGGTGAAACAGGAGTTCTGGTGTCCAAGAGCAGAAGGTCAAGGTCTTAGTTCCAGGAGAGAATGTTATCTTTCCTCCCATTTTGTTTTGTTCTATCTGGACTTGAATGCATTGAATGATGCTTGGTCATATTGGTGAGCTCAGGTTTTCTTTACCCAGTCTGCTATTTCAAATGCTAATTTCTTCCAGAGACAGCCTCACAAACACCTAATTACTTATCAGCTGTGTGACTTTTCCTTAGCTCTGTCAAGTTGAGACATAAAATTAATATTCACAGTTGTGAATCTCACCTATCTCTATATTTGTATCTCCCATTGCACATCTACAGTTCAGTCAACACAAAGTACCTGAGTTAGTCTCAGAAATACCCTGCCTGTCATAATTCTGATCCTTACAGCATATTACAGCTATTTTTTTTAGCTTTTCATCACTGTGACAAAATGCTTGAGATAAAGGCTAATGAGTAAGCGTTTATTTTGGCTCATGATTTCAAACATTTAAGTTCATGACTGCTTGACCCCATCATTTGGGCCGGTCACATGATGCATACTTTGTGGGGAGCAGAGTATATCGGAAACAAAAGCTACTCACCTCACAGGCCCCAAAAATAAGAGGAGACAGAGTAAGTTGTTGGGGTCCCAACGTGCTCTTCTACGGAATTCCCCAAATGAGTTAACTTCCTCTCACTAAGCAACACTTCCTAATGTTTGTGGAACCTTCCAACAGTGCCATGGGCTGGCTGGCCACTAAGTAGCAAATGAGATTTGGGCTACACTCCGGATTCAAACTATAGCAACTACCTTTACTGAAAACGTTTCTCTAGATTAATATTCCTTCAATTTTTTTTCTTCTTCAGTAAATATTTTCATAAGGATAGAGATTTTTTTTTAAAGAGGGGACAGTGAGAGAGAGGCAGAGAGAATCAATTTTTATTGTTTTTCACATGGCTTTCGTTGCTCTGAGACTTCGTTGTGTACATAGTGCTGGGGTTTGAACTCGCAGTACTTGCACATGCCAGGCAAGCACCATAACCACTGAGCCACAGCTCCAGCCCCAAGGACAGGGATTTTTGCTTGTTTGCTTCACTTTGTACACTATTTAGCACATAGTTGGAACTGAACAAATAATTATTTCATAAGAAAAGTTCATAGTGAGTTCCTGCTATCTCTTTTCATATAATATCCATTCTGTGTGCTTTGCTTTTTTTTAGTGGATTTTTTTTTTATGGTAGAGGTGCAAATGTTAGTTGCAGAGGTCTAATTGATGTTTACTTTCATGGAATTATGAATGTTTCAAAATCAGGTCTACCCAGGGCAGGCATTACGATTTGAACTCTTTCCAAGACAGAGTAGCCCTCCTGAGATCCTTTTGCTTTATGACAGCCACACTATGTTAGAGTGATCCCTTGGCTAGAATTTTAAATTGAAAACAGCCTTTACAAAACCTACTTTCTTCTTTTTTATCTGGTTAAAAAAGGTCATCTGTCAAGATCTAGATTCTTCTACTTTATTAGTTTTCTACTTTGTGAAGCTTTTCAGCTATACAGAGATACTGCAAGGAGTTCCCCAAATACTTGAATCACATAGTATATATATATATATATATATATATATATATATATATATATATATAATGCTTTAAAAGTTTTAAGAACAAACTGCAAGCATTGTAGCAAATTTTAATGTTTTGGAGACAATACATGAGTAAATGTGTGCTTTCAATAACCTGAAACTTTGTGCTATTCTTCAGTAATTATGGCCATTGATATATTTACAATGTTTTGGAAAAGTAGCATGGATAAAGATGTGAGTAGCCCACACTGTTTCTTTTTTTGTTTTATTTTGTTTTGTTTTGAAATGTAAGTTGTATGGATTTGTACAAATATATTCATACATATGCAATTTCAAGAAAATATGTGCATGAGCCACAAATAACATTGCAAGCTTACGTGTAGAAACTCAGGGTATGTGTTACTCATTGCTTCATGTAATAATTATATGAAATAATATTTTTAAATGCCTGTGACCTACCAGTAGAGTTCTAAGTTCTGTGGATATAGAAAAAAATGAAACAAAGTCTCTGATTTCATGGACTTTGCATGTCAGCAGAATGTAAGACAGAAAATAAACAAGTAGAAAACACATAACTCTTATGCTTAGAAAAGATAAAAGCATATTAAAAAAGTGAGCAGGGTAAACGGTCTAGAAAAGCCTCTCCAAGGAGAGGATCTGAGATTTAAAGGGTGACAAAAGCTCTTTGGATGTTTTAGGGTGGATTTTTCCAGGAAGCAAGCCCTGGAAGTGGTCTGGATAATCAAGGGCCAGCAAAGAGATCAGGATAGCGAGAGCTAAGTGAGCAAGGAAAAAGCTGGAGATGAGCTGGGAGAGTTCAGCAGGGACACTGGTAGAACTGAAGAGTAGTTTCAGATTGTAGCGACAGCTGTTAAAATAAAGTAGCAGCCATTCCTCAGTGGGAACCAGAATGTTCTAAATCCTATGTAACCAAAATAAAAGTATCTGCTGGGGCTAGGAGTAAAAGAATCAATAATAACTCTTAAGATCAAATTATTGCTTTGCTTTCATCACAGGAATTAAGGTTTGAACCAATTTACTTTCTTAGGTTATTTCAAATTAAAAGTCAATGAGCATCTATTGAATACTACTTTTAACTCCTTTCAGTATTTCAGAACAAAATAATACTTTACTAAAAATTATGTATCTAAAAGCATTTAAAATATATGTGTCTTACAATCATTGAGGTGGTTGTTTGGAAATTGGATAATATGACTAGAAATGTTGTACCTCCCCAGATGACAAACATCAACAAGAAGATAAAAACTATGTTCATGAAGCTAGAATGTAAGTCATTAGAGTCACCTACTTTACTTCCCTTGTTAATATTTATTTTTCCTTGGTGTAGTAAAGTCACCCATAGTAATTAGAGCAAATGAAATAAGTATGACATGGGAGAATATAATGAATATTCCCTGCTCTCAGTTCTAATTGAAATTGACTTTTCTTTGTTTCTACAATGCAACAAGATATCAGAAGATCAATTTGATCTCATATACCATGATTCTGCAAACCTTCATACTTGATGTGTATTAGGATGATAATTCATATAAAATTTGACTTTAATATTTAATTTTCATGTGAAAAAGAAAAATATAGTAAATTTTAGTTTTAAAACAATTTTGTCAATGTTTCCAACAAAGTATACACACTGACAATGTAAATTTTTATATTTTTAGACTCAATTTATTTAGTTTTTCATCTGGTTTTGTTTGCTTGAACACTTAGTATTTTTTGCTCCGACACTCAGCTGTGTATGTGGAGCTGGAGTTTGTATCTGGGTCCTCACATATGCCAGGCAAGCGTGATACCGGGGAGCCACTGCCCCATTTTCCAGCCCCTCAAAATGTACATTTGTTAACAGGACTGAAGAAGAAGTCAGGAATTCAGTTCCTTTCAAGATAGCTTCAAAAAAATAAAATACTTGGGAATCAACCTAACAAGGGAAATCAAAGATCTCTTCAATGAAAACTTTCAAACATTGAAGAACGAAATCCAAGATGACCTAAGAAGATGGAAAGAAGTCCCATGCTCTTGGATAGGCAGAATTAATATAATAAAAATGGCCATTCTGCCAAAAGCTTTATATAGATTTAATGCTATCCCTATAAAGATACCTATGTCATTCTTTAAAGACATAGAAAAAGCAATTCTCAAATTCATTTGGAACAACAAG